>VSMD01131027.1:0-129977 GCA_008750895.1 Mirza zaza
ATATATTAGTTGGCCAATTAATTTCTTTCTATTTTTATAGTAGAGATGGGGTCTCGCTCAGGCTGGTTTTGAACTCCTGACCTTGAGCAATCCGCCCGCCTCGGCCTCCCAGAGTGCTAGGATTACAGGCGTGAGCCACCGCGCCCGGCCCGAGACATGTTTTAAAGTCCAAAATATGGCCTGTTACGGTGAATGTTTCATGTACACTTGAAAAGAATGTATTCTGAGCCAACTGTGGTGGCTCACACCTGTAATCCTAGCACTTTGATAGGCCAAGGCAGGAGGATCACTTGAGGTCAGGAGTTCAAGACCAGCCTGAGCAACATAGAGAGACCCTGTCTCCACAAAAAAAATTTTTTTTAATTAGCTTGGCATGGTGGCGTGAGCCTGTAGTTCTGGTTACTCGGGGAGGCTGAGGCAGGAGGGTCACCTGAGCCCAGGAGTTTGAGGTTGCAGTGAGCTATGATGACACCACTGTGCAGTCTAGCCCAGGCAACAGAGCAAGACCCTGTCTCAAAAAAAAACAGAAGTCGTCATTTCACCTTCATTTTTGAAAGATAGTTTTGCTAGGTATAGAATTCAAGGTTGACGTTTTTTTCTTTTTGCACTTTGAAGATATGTTTTACTGTCTTCTGACATGGTTTCTGTCAAAAAGTCTGCTTTGATCCTCTGTATAGAATGTATCTTTTTATTTTCTATCAGCTCTTAGTATTTTCTTCTATCACTGGTTTTCTGCAGTTTGATTATGCTCTGCTCCAGTCTGGTATTCTTTATGTCCCTATTATTTATGTTCATGAGGCTTCTTTAAACTGTAGGTTTATGGTTTTCATCAAACTTGGAAATTTTTCAGACATTATTTCTTCAAATATTTTTCTTTCCCTTCTCCCACATTTCCTCCAGGACTCTGATTACAATATATTAATATTTGATATTGCCCCACAGCTCATGTAGGCTTTGTTTGTTTTTCTTCTCTCTCTGCTTTATTCTGGATAGTTCTCTTTTTTTTGAGACAGAGTCTTGCTCTGTCAGCCCAGGTAGAGTGTAGTGGTGTCATCCCAGCTCACATAGCACACTTCACTGTCAAACTGCTGGGCTCAAGTGATCCTCCTGCCTCAGCCTCCCGAGTAGCTGGAACTATAGGTGCATGCCACAATACCCAGCTAATTCTTCTATTTTTGATAGAGATAGGGTCTTGGTCTTGCTTAGGCTGGTCTTGAACTCCTAATAGTTGTTTTAAGGTATTTGTCTATTAATTCCATCATCTCTGGTATTTCTGGGTCCAGTTATATCTATTGCTGTTTCTCCTGGTTATGAGTCACATTTTCCTATCACTCTACATGCCCAGTAATTTTTGACTCATTGGACATGATGAATTTTACATTGTTGGGTGCTGGATTTTCTTATGTTCCTATAAATATTGTTGGGCTTTGTTCTGAGATGTAGGTAAGATACTTGCATTCTGTTCCATCCTTCCCGGGCTTGATTTTAAGCTCTGTTAGGGCAGCCCCAGGCAGCCTTTTGTCTAGAGCTGATTTAGCCCCACTGCTAAGGCAGTACCCTTTGGAGGGTTCTGCAGGAGGGCAAGGTCTCTAGCCAGATCATGGAGAGCCCAGATGTCAACCAAGGAATTTGAACTTTACGTAGCAGCCGATGGGGAGCCCACAAATGTTTCTGACAGAGGGAACATCAGAGTTGTGGTTGAGAGAAATTAATGTGCAGGGATGTGTGACATGGAACAGAGTGAGGGAAAATTGAAGAGAGGACAGCAGTGTGAAGAATATCGGTCTAGCCCAGGCCAATATTGGGTGCTGGTTGGAGTGAAGATGAAAGGGTAGGTACCATAAAATAGGGATGGCAGGACTCGGGTTTAGAAAAGAGAGGGAGGAGTTGTATTCATAGATGATGCTGAGGTCTAAGAAACCTTGGTAATTGACCAGAGGATGTTTAATATGTGAACAAATCAGAAGAAATGGAAGCTGGTTCATCTTGGCCTTTTTAATTCTATCATCTCTGATAAACTAGTCCAGACTAGGGTTTCTGGACAGCAGCACTTTTAGCATTTGGGGAGAGATACCTCTTTGTTGCAGGGGCTGCCCTGTTCATTGTTCAGCGGATCTCTGGCCTCTACCCACTAGGTGCCAGTTGCACCACCCACAGTTGTGACACCCGAAAATGTCTCCAGATATTGCCACATGTCCCCTGGGGAGCAAAATCACCCTGGTTAAGAACCATTGGCCTAAACTGTTGATTTACGAGTCTTACTGTGGTACTCTGAGCCAGCCTTCTGGCTTCACAAACCTTCACGTGATGGGTCTATTTCATTCTTTTTCAGGTTAAGTCTTTCGAGAAGGAAAGACAAACAGAGAAGCGTGTGCTGGAGTCTGACCTTGTGGACCATGTTATGCAGAAACTGAAGACTAAAGTCAGTGACGAAAGGAGTATCAGGTAACTTAGTCAACAGAAGCCCCGAAAACTGACCGTAAATACCTACGTAGAACTGACATAAATTTGTTTTAAAAGTCAATTTGATCCTTTTGGGAAATAAATAAAGAATTACTTCTGATAAGAAGTATAGATAAATACATAAAGTATTACTTTATTATTAGTAGTAATTATTTATAATAATATTTTATAAATAATGTATTATTTATAATAAAAGTATTACTACTACTTGTAATTATTTATACTTTTATAGATAATTTTACATTATTATTTATATATTTTATTTTACATAAAGTATTCTGATAAGAATAAAGAATTACTTCTGATGAGCCATTCTATCACTTCTGAATAACTCAATCGACAGTTTAATTGTATGACCCCCTTGTATAAGACTAATCATATCTTACTTTCCACATTTTGTTCTTCATAACATTTCTCAGAATAGTTTATCATTTTGAAAGGCCTAAGGAGCCAAAATCTGTCTGTTATTATCTTATTCAGTCTGTTAATCAGTAAATTTCAATAGTATTTTGTCTGTGTACTTTGAAAGCTATAATGTATTCTGGGAAAAGATCTCATGTACTCATGATGGTAGTATCAGCCATCTGGGTAGGAATTTAGCAAAGTAAGTTAAAAGAATTTTTAAAAATTCACCTAGCAATTCCACTTTCAGGAATTTATGGTAAAAATTATTTCAAAGTTTTCTATAAAGGCATTGTTTATAACAGCCATTCTCAAACTGTTTGTTTTGAGGACCCCAAAGAACTTTTGTTTATGTGGGTTATATCTATCAATATTTTTTGTTAGATATTAAAACTTAAGCATTTTAAAAATACTTATTCATTTTAAAATAACAATAACCCCATTACATGCTAACCTACATAATATTCTCATTGGAAAATAACTATTTTCTAAAACAAAATTAATTTAGTAAGAAAAGTAGCATTGTTTAACATATTTGCAAATCTCTTTGATGCATTGTTTTATGTTTCTGTAATCCCTTTTAATGCTTTAAAAGAAGAAACGATTCTGATATTTGCTTCTGTATTCAATCTGTTGTGATATCACACATCATGTAGTCTCTGGAAAACTCCATTGCACATTTGTGAGAGAATGAGAGTGAAAAGGACAGTTAACATAGGATTATTATGAAATAGTTGTGACCTTACAGACCACTTCAAAGGATCTCAGGGACCTCTTAGGGTCCCTGGACCATACTTGGAGAAATTATAAATCTCTCATTTATAATATCAAAATACAGGCCGGGGGCGTGGCTCAAGCCTGTAACACTAGCACTCTGGGAGGCCAAGGTGGGTGGATCGCTCAAGGTTAGGAGTTCGAAACCAGCCTGAGCAAGAGCGAGACCCCCCCATCTCTACTAAAAATAGAAAGAAATTAATTGGCCAACTAAAAATATATAGAAAAATAAAAAATTAGCCAGGCATGGTGGCGGATGCCTGTAGTCCCAGCTACTCAGGAGACTGAGGCAGCAGGATTGCTTGAGCCCAGGAGTTTGAGGTTGCTGTGAGCTAGGCTGACGCCACGGCACTCTAGCCCAGGCAACAAAGTGAGACTCAGTCTCAAAATAAAAAAAATTTTAAAAAATACATATTGGTAGAAAGAAGATTGTTTGAATTATGATAATAACTCAGTGAAATACTGTGCAGCCTTTAAGAGTGATGATTCTAGTTAAGCTGAGTTTATCAGCATGGAAGGATGGCCACAGATAGGATGTATAATAAAATCCCATTTTGTTTTAACCAAAATATACAACCTATACATAGAAAAATGCCTGGAAGAATGTATCAAATTTTTAATTGTAGTTATTTCTGGTTAGGGGCATTATAAGGGATCTTTGTTAAGCTTTTCTATATATTTACAACCCTTATGTGTACGCTCATAATCAGAAAATACAGCACTCCATTATAATTTTGGGGGGCTTACATCAGCGATTATCAACCAGCAGTGATTTTGCCCCCCAAGGAACATCTGGCAGTGTCTGGAGACATTTTGGGTTGTCACAACTGAGGAGTGCCTCTGGTGTCCATTAGAGGCCAGGAATGTCTTGCTAAAACATCCTACAAAGAATTATCTGGCCCAGAAAGTCAGTAGTGCTAAGAATGAGAAATCTTGGCTTATGGAAAACAAACCTCCTTGCTTTCTTCTTCCTCCCATGTTCCCTGCCTCCTATTCGCACCTCGCTTTAATAAATTCACCATCAGGCTATTCTGAGGGAATGTCCTGTTCTCGAAGTAGCCAGTATTAGAATTACAGATCCAAATCAAAGACAGAGGTTTAGAAGAGAAAACCACAAATAGCCAACTAAATAGCAGTGAGTACTAGCCAGTGAACGTTATTAAGACACTTAAAAGGCTATATAGGGGCCGGGCAAGGTGGCTCACACCTGTAATCCTAGCACTATGGGAGGCCGAGGCAGGTGGATTGCTTGAGGTCAGGAGTTCAAAACCAGCCTGAGCGAGACCCCATCTCTACTAAAAATAGAAAGAAATTAATTGGCCAACTAATATATATAGAAAAAATTAGCTGGGCATGGTGGCACATGCCTGTAGTCCCAGCTACTCGGGAGGCTGAGGCAGCAGGATTGCTTGAGCCCAGGAGTTTGAGGTTGCTGTGAGCTAGGCTGACGCCACCGCACTCACTCTAGCCTGGGCAACAAAAGTGAGACTGTGTCTCAAAAAAAAAAAAAAAAAGGCTAGATAGGATTTAGTGTTAGCAGGGGAAGGTTCAAAGTCTTCTCTCCATGCAAATGGTTATTTCCCTGCTTTCCCAAGAGAGTGCTATTGTGTCTCTCAGTGGCTATAAATTAATTCACAGCATTTGAAAGAACATCCATTCACAGCTTTTGAAAGAATATCCTTATTTACCAAATGTTCTCCCGTGGGTGGGCGCCAAGGCTGCTGCCAGGAGAAGGTGGGGCATGCTGTTGTTCATGTTTCCTTGTATTATGAGAGGGGCGGAAAGAACGCCTGTTATATTTCTTTGAAATGAGATTCTGTGTGGATCCAGGGTTTCAAACCCAGCTGAATAAATCAAAATGTTTTCTTTAGGCATTTGTTAACTTGACACCCTTTATCATTTTTCATGTGCTCTTGACCAAAAGCATAACTAAGTACAGATTTTTTGTTGAGAAGTTTTATTTTTCCTCCCACTAATAACCAAGAAAAGTATGTTTTTACATTTAACAGAAAAAGTGGTTCAGTATAGCTGTAGCTCACTGTAAGTTATCTCTGTTGCTTTTGCCATATTGACTGTTTTCTAATTGTTTTTGTTTGCTTGTTTTTAGAGAAGCTTCCGATAATCTTGCAGTACAAAATCTGAAGGGGTCATTTTCTAATGCTTCAGGTATAATTACTAATTATGATCCGAACATGATAATGCTTGTGTATATGTTTGCTCCAAGCACTTACGACTGTAGCTAACTGCTTGTGACATTGGAAATATCTTTTGAAAGTAACATATATATAATAAATTGTACCATATAAAAATTCATTCCTTTGCTTTGAAACCCACATCCTAGAAAATGATAAAACTACTGTAATTTAGGTGATTCTTCTGGTATATCTCTATATTATTTTTATAAGTGGTTTAATCTTCATTTTATTCAGTTTATTATATAGATATGGATATTTTTCCTTGAAAATTTCCTCATACAGAGAATTGAAGAAAGGTATTTTGAAATCCCTTGGAAAAAGACACTATATAAATTTTGTTTTCATGAAAGCAAAGAGGGAACAGTGCTGATAGTTATGTCTTTAGTGTCATCACCTCTATCAACCTTACTGAAAAAGAAGGATTCCATTAAGTCCACGAGGACACATATTTGTCTTTTAATATAATTGAGTCTTCCCCATTCATTTCTGTTAGCATTAACTTTGTGTCCCCATCAGATTTTAACTACTTTGAGGAATTTAAGGAAGTTTTAGAGTTTGGGAGACTTCAAGCGTGATTTTCTTAGGTTCATCAGGTTTTGGTGACTCATGTGGTTTCCCTGTGCCTTGTTGACAGTGTTACCCCCACTTGAGAGAAGTGTCTACAGTGCTGGGTTCTGGGCTCATCCTCAGTCAATTGCAGGTGGTTGCAGAAATAGAAAGCAAGGCTCAGACATGATCTGGCCCTTAGAATCACAACAGGATGTCTACTACTGAACTCTGCTCTCAGTGTAGTATGTTATGTAAAATAGAACAAGATAAGACCATAAATTCTGAAACTCTTTGTCTCAGGTTTGT
This sequence comes from Mirza zaza, assembly GCA_008750895.1. Lineage (NCBI taxonomy): Eukaryota > Metazoa > Chordata > Mammalia > Primates > Cheirogaleidae > Mirza > Mirza zaza. The sequence goes on from VSMD01131027.1 coordinate 6,690, forward strand.
TTGAAATCCACGGAGCAACAGTTGTTCCCATTGTGAGTGTGATAGCCCCGGAGAAGCTGTCAGCCAGCACTAGGAGGCGGTATGAAACTCAGGTACGCCAGGCCAGGGTTTCTTCAGACAGAAGAGAAAGAAAATAGGAAAGGAAAATAACATAGAGGTTCTTGGAAATATATTTCTTCCCACTTCCCTAACTGCTGGCTTCTGAAAGTTTCCTTAACACAAAGCATCTCCCTGGTGCCAGGACTCGGCCCCATCTGTCCCCCAGAGAGGCATCGGGGTGCACTGTGGGCTCCTAGAAGCAGTTGTTGTCAGGATGCTTGCATCTAAATGAAACTTTCTAATCTGGCTCTAATGGCAGTCCGAGTTTGTTTGGTTTTGCTCTAAATAACAAAGCAGAAGAGGCTGATCACAAGACTTAAGGCAGGTTTCTCATTCCTTACATGGCTTTAGTGTCTGCTGTATGCTTGATGGTGTGCTTAAGGGCAATGTACAATATAAGACATTAATTAACATGGCCCACGTCCTCAGAAAGTTTATAACCTTAGAAGCATATGCATTAGATAATTAGAGAACAACAGAAGAAAATAAGTACTAGAATGCTGAGCTAAGTATATTGAATGAGTGTGAGAGTGTGCTGTGGACACATGGGAAAGGGGAAGTTAAGAGCCGTTATTTAGAAATGTAATTAGACTGAAATGTGAAAGATCAGGTACTTTATTTTTGTAAACTCTCCTAGCTGTTTCTAAGGATTTGGGTAGAAACCCATTTTCCTGTCTTCCTACTGCTTTCATCACCTACCATATTTCGGTTCCATGTTCTCATTGCTGTCACCTGCTTTTTCTTTACTTCTAATTTAATTGTATACTAAAATCTCTGTGCTTCTGTGTATAGTTTCACTGTACTGAGTTCTTATTAGGTATCATTTTAAAGTTATAAAGAAATAAGTGACAAGGATTATTAAACAAGGGATCAAGATAGGTTATAAAAACCTCATTTCCCCCGAGATCATAATAGCTAGACACCCCTTTTTCTGAGGTGGATTAAGAACAAATCTTTAGACACTGTTTGGAATCCTTTTTAGGTTTTGGTTTGTCACTCTGTGATTGTTTCCTGGAATAGGAAATAAGATGGCAAGAACTGTGGCTTGGTTTAACATGTTCTGAATTCCATTTTCTTCTTGTTAGGTACAAACCCGACTTCAGACCTCCCTTGCCAACTTACATCAGAAGAGCAGTGAAATTGAAATTTTGGCTGTAAGTTCCTTCTTTCTGTAACGTTTTGAAGATGGCCTCTGTCCATACTGTCAAAGTAGTTGCCTCAAGTTCAGGGCTTTTTTGCTCAGTGTCAGCAGTACTTGGATGCAGGCCTTATTGTCACTAATGTGAACCATCTGCTATCTAAACCTGTAAAGAACTGGGGTGGGGGGATTGAAGGTTTTTGTTTGTTTCTCATTTCTTCCTCTGAAATACAGAGGGGGAAATGACAACCAAAATCAACATTTTCTACATGTTTCAGGCCTTTGCCCTACTAAGCCTATACCCAAGTACATGTAGCAGTGTCAGACCTTTGGGGTGTGGTATGTGGGATGGGAGTTCAGTTACAACTGCTGATTATTTCACCAGTGCTACATATCACTGTACCATTCATTCAGTCTGTTTTATGGCACAATAACATCCCAGACTCTGTCAACCCTATTCACATTGCCCCATCTGAAGTGCCATCATAGTCAATATGTGAGTTCCCTGATAGATGATGTACACTTTTGTGTATTAACAGGTGGATCTACCCAAAGAAACAATCTTACAGTTTTTATCATTAGAGGTAAGCAATATGAACTCTTCTGTACTGTGGCCTTTAAGATCTCAGATCTTTGCTGTTAGTTTGCCAAAAGAATATTGAAAACAGCATTAAATTTTCTTAGTTTTCTGACAGCTATAGGAATTTACTAACATTGTTCCTTTTATGTGACATATATATTCCTGAGTCCTATGTTGAAGGAATCATACTTGTCTAGTGACTTTTAAAAATTTCAAGCCAGGCATGGAAGCTCACACCTATAATCCCAGCTACTCAGGAGGCTAAGGCAGAAGGATCACTTGAGCCTAGGAGTTCGAGGTTGCAGTGAGCTATGATGATGCCACTGCACTCCAGCCTGAGTGATAGAGCAAGCCCCTGTCTCTATGAAAAAAAAGAATACTTAACTATAATAGCTATAGGTGATTTTTGCAACATGTCATATCAAAGAATACTTTTTTGTCTATCCAGAGATTTCATCAAAGATTAAATTAAAAATGAACTTTGCCCCAGAATTAATATTTTATGTTCTGTTGTTCTCTTACAAACAAGCATATACCTCTATACTGGCAATTTATTGACAGTCAAGTGGATACACAGCTGATATCTTCATTTTACAAGAAGTAAACAGTAGATAGAAAAGTCAAATTAGCACACCAGGGTTGCAGTGTTATTAATCAGGCTCTAATTAGGTAGTCTTGTTTTAAAGAAAATTGATGCTTCAAAGGAAAAACCCCAGCAGTCTCAGCACCAGTTCTACTATCTCCCTATAACTGATTCTCCTGGCATACTTGAAAAGGGAATAGCATTGGAATTTCATTAGTGACCCAAAAAAAGCCAGTTGATAGGTCCTAGTGCCCTATTAAGTGTTATCTATTTTTTCCTAGTGGGATGCTGATGAACAGGCATTTAACACAACTGTGAAGCAGCTGCTGTCACGCCTGCCAAAGCAAAGATACCTCAAATTAGTCTGTGATGAAATTTATAACATCAAAGTAGAAAAAAAGTAAGTTATTATTTAGGCATAGCAGGTTTCACATGGTTAAAATATCAGGAGGGGTTTCAGAGTGGCACACATTTTGTCATCTTGTTGAGGTTTGATAACTGTAAGTTGTTAGAGCTGGCAACCAGTACCTCTTGCTTGGACTGTGAATCACAGTCATCATGTTGTCAATAACAAAACACAGTGGTCCTATATATCCCAATTATAATGTCATTCACCCAGGTAACTCACTTCTAGAAGTACATTTAAATGAAAGAAATGAACTGCAATTACTTTGCTTATGTCAAAATGCCAGTCATTCATGTTATCATCCATTTAAATGCAACAGGGAATCCTGTGAGGTGAATAAATGGTGTTCTCCTTATGTGGGACCTTACACTGCAGACCCTTGCCAGTCACACCTTCTGTAAAACCTATGTCATTTTTAGTGACTGGCTTTCCATCTTGTTTTTGATTAAACAAAGCTCCTAAAGTGTCTTAACAATGTATTGACCCTGTTCTTCACTTATTAATTATAATCTACCTTTTCCTTTCTTTTGCAGGGTGTCTGTGCTATTCCTGTATAGCTACAGAGATGACTACTACAGAATCTTATTTTAACCCTAAAGAACTGTCATTACATTGTTCAAACAGACAGGGGCTTTTACTGGAATAATGGAATGTTGTACATTCGTTGTAATTTTAAATTAACTTTAAATTCTAAGAAGCTGTCCTACAAAGTTGAGCTTTGTTAGTTTTTCATGTGTATTATAAATTTATCTTTTTGGATTTAATAAATGCTTTCATATATCTGCTGCTTTTTAATTACAAATCTATTAATAGTAAAGCTTTTATGGAGCTGGAACACAAGAAAATAGCCTTGTTCTTTCCTTGGCCATAATGACTAAACACATGAAAATGTCCAAACTTAAAGGGTATAAAAAAGCCAAAAATGACTGTTATTTTGGAATTTTTAGTCTTAATGATTTTATAATACGTTTCTCCTAAGGTGGGTAAGCAAACTCTCATTTATGAGAATTCATTCAAATTTGCTAAATGAACTATGATAAAATTAAACAGCCAGGTGGGAAGAATGCCCATGAGTTAACATGACTTTTTATAAAATTGTCAAGTTTCAATTCCAATAACCTAGAAGATAGGGCTAAAACCCATTCATTAATCACATCATTCCAGAGTTAGCAGTTATTGCCAGAACTGTTAAAATGGGTTAGGAAAAGGAATGAGACAGTCAGTGCTAATAAAGAGACATGTTTAATGAAATACTGCTCTTTACAGAGGTGACTACTGAGACTTTCAATCTATAATCCAGGATAATACGACCATGCAGCACAGAGGAACTGGCTAGATCTAAAATAAACTGGCTTCTCACCACAACTATCCTGTAAACATTGCAACCCCTTTCTACAAAATGACCCTTATCTCACATGAAAACAATTAGTGTGGGGGAACCAGAAACCTAGCTTTGTGGCCAAAAGTAAAAACCAAAGGAAAAATAGCAATTCAGTGGTTAGTTGGTGAAAGCAGGAAACTTGGTGTCTTTCACTGTGCTGTTTTGCTCTTCTTATTCTTGCTCTTTTTGTCCCTCTTCTTGAGCCCATCCATGTTAGCTCTCAGAAGGTTTGAATAAGCCTGAAAGACACAGAACATGACCTTAGCTGGAAGAGGTGCACATTGGTGGGGCAGCTGCCCTATTTCCATAATGGGTGGCCAAAATCAGAAAGCCTACCTGATAAAGAATATAAGACTATGGGATACTTGTATTGGAAAATGGTACAAACATAAAACACTCTTTCACATAGCAGCTTCTGTAACACTTGCCCACTTTTTACTCTTTTTTAAGGGAAAACTGCTGGCAACTTCTTGTTCAACTATATTATAGGTAGAGCATATCTGAAGCCTAAGACAACAAAACCAAGCTTAAAAAATTAGAAAGGAAGACAATATTGGTGTTGAAATTCACAGCCTGGCAGCTTTTTCTTGAAAAGTACTGATAAAATTTACCACAGGAGAGCAGTAAAACCAAATATCAATCTTACCCAGTACTCACTACTATGCTGACTCTTGCCCTAGAAGGGGAACAGAGAACCCTAGAAACTCACCATCTGAAACTTATTCACTTCTTTGGAGCTCACCTGGAAAAGACGGAGAAAAGAGATCACCCATGTTATCTATATAGGTATCCTCTGTTCTACCCTAGATAGTATCTTAAAAACCTCATGAAGACAGCATCCTAATTTTTAACTTATTAACTCATGTGAGTTATATTTAACTAATGCTAGTTTTGAGCCTGGGGACTCTCGAAGCATATGTAACTCACCTTGGGAGCCGCAAGAACTATTTTTCAAGTTGAATATAACTCACACACAGAAAACAATAAAAAATAACACATTTTTCATTAAATTTGGATCATTTTGTTTTTGAAGTTTTTATTCTGTTTTCGTAATAAAACACCGTGGCCCCAAGGAAAAAATTTTTTTTCTAGTGTGGCAGTCATGTGTTAAAATACTTCTTCCCAACTTCAGGGGTTGTAATACACTAGCAGCTATTTTTCTAATCCACTTTCCTCTGCCTAGGGAACAAAGTAGCTCTGCATCTTTTTCCACGTGACAATTGCACCAAGCTGTGGATGCCTAAAGAAGCTGTGTTTCTCACCTCTTGAAATCCCTTATATAGATGGCATAGTTTTCTCCCTGGGTTCTGCGAGATGTCAAAGGACTTCTCAGTATTAATTTTTTGTGCAGGATACATTTAGATTACTCCCTCTCCATCTTATTTTTTAAACTGCCTTCTATTAATTCAGGCCTATTTAAGCACAATGCAAGCTACCACAAAAGAAATTCTACCTCTGAAGAAGATTCCTTAGTTTTTCATGTTTTACAGTATACAATTTAATTTTAAAAACCACATGAGCTTACTTTACTGTGAAAGTCTTCTCAAGATAACTTATAAAGGGAGACTTATCAACTAATTATAATCTACATTCTCATGGATATCCATGTGATTAGAGGGCAGTCTGGTTCTGCCACAGGAGACTAAAGTAGTATTCACTCAGAATCCAGGGAGTCTCTTCCTTTGCCATATTCCCCCTCCACCCAAAGGGACGACTAGGGCTGTTGCAAATGTATATTTTCTCAAATATAAGGCCTAACATATAGCGATGTGAGTGCTATGTGAACCACAAAGATAGGGGAATAATAGCTTAAAAGTAAAAGCATCATCTGGTACCAAGAAATCATTTATTGATAGCACAGTAAGGGGATAAGGAATCAAACATTTATGCAACTGCTTATAGTACTACAAGTATGGACCAACATGCTAATTTTGTTTCCACAAAAATTTTAGCAAAACTAATAAGTGTTTGACCTCTACCTTTGTCATTTCAACTTTACTGTTGAGGTTTCTACTACTAAAGTAATAAAGGAAGGTCCTGGTCCCAAAAAAGCCAGGGAACTACGCTATAGCCTTTATGTTGGGGGAAAAAAAAGCCTTGTTCAGATCTGACCCATCCTCAGTTAAGTTCAAGTCTTTAAATTACAAAATGTAGCCTTAGAAATCGAACAACTCACCACAGTGCTGATCTTCTTTTTCCCATCAGTGGCTCTCAACAGACACTTGTTGTCTGAGGGCTCAACACCCTCCGAAGAACCTTTCTTTGGAACAGGTTTAGTTCGACCATCATCTGCATGAAAAACACATCCTGGTGAACACGGCCATGGCCACACACACATACCTTGCTGATAGACAAAAAGTGAAAACAGAGGAGGGACAAAAAGAGGTGACCTAATCCACGCCCACCGCTCTAGTTGTGATTGTTAACCACATCATCCCCAATTACCGTTTGCCCAAACCTTGGAGAAACACGGTAACATCAAAGCATACTATACACCTCACTAATCCTGGCGGGGTTTGGGATCCCTGACAAAAAAAGCTCACGCCTGTAATCCTAGCACTCTGGGAGGCCGAGGCAGGCGGATTGCTCGAGGTCAGGAGTTCAATGCCAGCCTGAGCAAGAGCGAGACCCCGTCTCTACTATAAAATAGAAATTAATTGGCCAACTAATATATATACAAAAAAAATTAGCCAGGCATGGTGGCGCATGCCTGTAGTCCCAGCTACTCGGGAGGCTGAGGCAGCAGGATTGCTCGAGCCCAGGAGTTTGAGGTTGCTGTGAGCGAGGCTGACTCCACACCACTCTAGCCTGGGCAACAAAGCGAGACTCTCTCAAAAAAAAAAACAAAGAAAAAAAAAAAAAAAAAAAAAAGAAAAGCCCTGACATGCTCAAGGCCTCCTGTAACCGACCTAGCGCTGGGGGCCGCACAAGACACAATCGCTAATAGTCTCCGGACCCTAAGCCCCCAATGTGCGTGAGGAAGATAGGGGAAGGCGGGGGTTCGCGACAAAGAGACTCCAGTGACTCCTAGGCATTGGGCACCCGGGCCGGGCATCGCTGGGCTTCGGAGGCGCCCTCTCCTAGCCTCCTTCCGGCGCTGCCGCGACGACAGCTGCTTACACTTCTTCAAGGTGATGTACACGCTGCCCGACAACCGGCACTTCTGGAACAGCCTGGTCAGCTCCGTCAGGAACTGGAACGCAACAAACCAGGCCCTGTTAGCAGGCCCAAATCCTAGCCCCGCCGCGTCAAGTCCCCGCCCCTCCCGCAAGTGGAGACAGAGGTGAGGATCTAATCCCTGAACTGCATCCGCCCCTCGGCCGGCCAGGTGTGGCTATACCTGCTCGCTCTCTAGGAGGACCATCCTAGCGGTGTTGCCTCCGCTCAATCCGCGTAAAGCCAAGCGGTTACAGCCGGAAGCTTGGCCTCGGCTGGGCGGGACTTCCGCTGTCAGGCTTCTATTCTCTTCCACCAATCCCTGCCTCCGCTCTCTTCTGTCGGCCCCTCCCGCCTCGCGCGCGCGTACTGGGACGCCCACCTGTCCCGGGGAGAAAGGACCGCTGTGGCACTCGGGCTGGCCTGTGATGTCACAGACCGAAAGTCCTCTCACCCCAGTCAGTTTGGAGGAGTGAGAGCAAAAGAAAAATGTGATGGAAGCCTATAGTTGTGTGTAGTCAACTATATGTTGGACAAGTTACCTGACAGTTCAGTGCTTTGGTTTCCTCATCCTTAAAGTGAGGATAATAGGAGTATCTACAGTGTGGTTGTGAAGAGTACATGAAATTTAGATTAAACATGTAGTAAAGTGTCTGAAACATAGAAAGTGCTCAATAAGCATTAGCTGTTGTTTTTTCATTATCATTGTTGTCATTGTAATAAATTCCCATGAAGGTTCTTTGAACTCTCCTCTGACCAGACTGCGTGGCCCTAAATGCTGACCCACAGCTCCAGCACGGGAGACTGGAGCCCAGAGACCCGGGTTGTGGCCCTGCTCTGCTAATAGCCAACTTGAACTCTGAGCCCTCGATAAAGTCAATCGTTTTCAATCACACAGCAGGTTTTTGTTTTTGTTTTTGAGACAGAGTCTCACTTTGTTGCCCAGGCTAGAGTGAGTGCTGTGGTGTCAGCCTAGCTCACAGCAACCTCAAACTCCTGGGTTCAAGCAATCCTGCTGCCTCAGCCTCCCAAGTAGCCAGGCATGCCCGGCTAATTTTTTTCTATATATATTAGTTGTTCAATTAATTTCTTTCTATTTATAGTAGAGACGGGGTCTTGCTCTTGCTCAGGCTGGTTTCAAACTCCTGACCTCGAGCAAGCTGCCCGCCTCAGCCTCCCAGAGTGCTAGGATTACAGGCGTGAGCCACCGTGCCTGGCCCACACAGCAGGTTTTTGCTGAGTGTCTCTTAGCCTGTACCAGACACTGTTGTGAGGGTTGAGGGTACTACAGGATATGATAGGCTAATTTCCTGGTTTCTTAGAACTTAGGTTAAAGGGGTAAGGAAGAAATAAACAATCAGCAAGCAAACAAGTGGTCATATAGCTTCAGATAATTAGTGCTGTGAAGAAAACTAAGCAGAATGATATAAATGACAGTGGCAAGGATACTGCTTTGGGTTGGGGTCAGGGGAGTTCTTGATGAAGAGGAGAACTTTGAGTTGAAAGCTAAATGGACCAGCCATCCAAAGCTCCGGGGGCACAGTTTCTCAGAGGAAATGTCTAATGCAAGAGCTCCAAAGGGAAAACAAGTTGCCCTGTGTCCACAAGGCTGGGAAGTGAGATGGGGGTGAAGAGGGCATGTGGAACAAGGAGCGAAGGAGTATGGAGAAGTAACTGGTGAACAGATCACCTAGGGCCTATGGCCATGGTGAGCTTGGATTTTGTTCCAGATACAAAGAGAAGGTTCTTGTTAAGGAAATTTTAAATAGGACATAGATGTCTTTGTGGGCCCATCCAGCCTACCACAGAGGTTTTTGCAGAAGCACAGGTGCTAGCATGTTTGAAACAAGATTAGCATATACTCAAAGATAGAGCCAACAGGACTCATGTGGAATTGGATGGGAACATTAAGAGGAAAAAGGAATCAGGGATGACTCATGAGTTTTTATTTGAGCAACTGGGTAGATGGCGGTGCCATTTACTAAATAGGAAAGACTTGGGAAGTATAAAGTTTTGTAGAAAGATAAAAAGTTTTGCTTTGGTCATGGGATACCTGAGATTCCTATTACATGTCCAAATGGAACTATCAAGTGAACAGTTGAATATACAAGTTTGTAGCCCAACAGAGAGGTAAAAGCTATAAAAAAAAAAATTGGGAAACCATTTTCAGATGCCTCAGGACTGGCACAGACTAGAACAGTCTGGTGAAAACCCCTGTTATAGGACTGTCAACACAGGACCACCCTGCGATGGCCCCCACTGTGAATAATCTCTAAGGAGCCCTGAGCCCTGGGATCACTAGCTTAGAAGTCGAAGCCCTGGTTGGGAGCACCAGACTGGCCAACTCTAGGTCATGTGCTTGAGCCCAAGTGCTGAGGGTGGGTGACAGAGTGACTCTGGGACCCTTTTATTTATTTGTTTGCCTCTCACCAAGACCCACATAATGGGGGATTACAAATATGTTCGAATCCTGGGCCAATCAATATAGATCAGCTGTACAAGGTCATCAGCCTAGGGTAAGGAGTGGGCAAAGGGTGCTGGACATTTGGAAGCAAACGTGAAATCAGAGAGTGAACATATTTGACATGCATCGTCATATTGCCAGGGAACATGAGGGCCCACTTGATACATGTGGTCATGAATTTAAGTGGAACCACATATAGTGCTTGTGTGACCTAAGGGTTGGCCTAGATGATGACCGTTGTGCTTTGAGCTTCTGTCATTAATTGAACATTCAGCAGTGTTCTTTTTTTTTTTTTTTTTTTTTTGAGACAGAGTCTCACTCTGTTGCCCAGACTAGAGTGCTGTGGCGTCAGCCTAGCTCACAGCAACCTCAAACTCCTGGGCTCAAGCCATCCTCCTGCCTCAGCCTCCCGAGTAGCTGGGACTACAGGCATGTGCCACCATGCCCGGCTAATTTTTTCTATATATTTTTAGTTGTCCAGCTAATTTATTTCTATTTTTTAGTAGAGATGGGGATCTCGCTCTTGCTCAGGCTGGTCTCGAACTCCTGAGCTCAAACGATCTGCCCCCTTCGGCCTCCCAGAGTGCTAGGATTACAGGCATGAGCTACTGCGCCCGGCCAGCAGTAGCACAGAGAAGCACAGAGCCTGGAGGCTGTGATTCACCTGGGGCCTCATCAGGATTAGCCCCCCATGTGGACACATCTCACTGTTCCCCGTGTGCTGACTCACACCTCACTTCTGCTCAAGAATCAGCAATCTAGCAGAGAATGGTGGCTCACACCTGCAATCCTAGTACTCTGGGAGGCTGAGGTAGGTGGATCACTCAAGGTCAGGAGTTCAAAACCAGCCTGAGCAAGAGCCAGACCCCGTCTATACTAAAAATAGAAAGAAATTAACTGGCCAACTAAAAATATATAGAAAAAACTAGCCAAGCATGGTGGCGCATGCCTGTAGTCCCAGCTACTAGGGGGGAGGATGAGGCAGGAGGATGGCTTAAGCCCAGGAGTTTGAGGTTGCAGTGAGATAGGCAGATGCCATGGCACGCTAACCTGGGCAACAGAGTGAGTCTCTGGCTCAAAAAAAAAAAAAAAAAAAAATTGTAGAATCAGCAATCTGGCCAGGCGAGGTGGCTTGAGCCTGTAATCCTAGCACTCTGGGAGGCCAAGGCGGGAGGATTGCTCAAGGTCAGGACTTGGAAACCAGCCTGAGCAAGAGCGAGACCCCATCTCTACTAAAAATAGAAAGAAATTAATTGGCCAACTAAAAATATATAGAAAAAATTAGCCAGGCATGGTGGCGCATGCCTGTAGTTCCGGGAGGCTGAGGCAGAAGGATTGCTTGAGCCCAGGAGTTTGAGGTTGCTGTGAGCTAGGCTGATGCCACAGCACTCTACCCCAGGCAACAGAGTAAGACTCTGCCTCACAAAAAAAAAAAAAAAAAAAAGAATCAGCAATCATGCTGGCTGCCCCACAACAGAATAAGCCACTCTAGTAACAGAAATACTCACATCTGACAGTTTTAGCATCACACTTGGACCAGTACAATTCAACTACTGACAGAGTGTTCTTCTGGCTCTATTTTTCTGTGGGAAATGACTTAGAGTACCTGTTCTGAAGTGAGAGGGATCTGGGTTCAGATCCTATCTCGCTATTTATTATTAATAGTTATGTAGCCTCAGGCAACCTCTCAAGGCCCAAATCTCTTCATTAGCAAAATGACAAAATAATGCTTATTTCATTGATGTTATGAAGGTTTTATAAAATACTAAATGTAAGGCCCTTAGGCTTGCTCTAACATGGTAAATATGAATATTTACATTTAAATTAATTAAAATTAAATTTTAAAATGTTTTAATTCCTCAGTCACACTAGCCACATTTCAAGGATTCAGTAGCTATATATGGCTTGGACAGTACGGGCATAGAGCATTTTCATCATTGATGATTCTTTTTTTTTTTTTTTTTTTTTGAGACAGCGTCTCACTGTCTTGTCCAGGCTAAAGTGCCTGTCGTCAGCCTAGCTTACAGCAACCTCAAACTCCTGGGCTCAAGGGATCCTCCTGCCTCAGCCTCATAGGTAGCTGGGACTACAGGCATGCACAACCATGCCTGGCTAATTTTTTCTATTTTTAGTTGTTTGGCTAATTTCTTTTCTATTTAGAGTAGAGACTGGGTCTCGCTCTTGCTCAAGCTGGTCTTGAACTTCTGAGCTCAAAGCAATCCTCCAGCCTCGGCCTCCCAGAGTGCTAGGATTATAGGCATGAGCCACCGTGCCCAGCCCATCATTGCTGATTCTATTGGACAGTGCTACCATCAATAACATTGGGCCTGGTATACAATATATGCTCAATAAACAGTATCAGACAGTGTTATATTTATAGGCCATTCACCTTCCATCACTTAGAAATCATCATCCTGATTTCTGCCATTATCCTAATATCACCTGTATTGTTTAAATTGACTCATCTCATACTTAAATAAGTGTGTTTAATATTATCATAAATGGAAAACCAGTATCATTTGCCATAAATAAAAAGAATAATAAAAATAAGCACTAAGAAATAAAATAATGTTGCTAAATTTTAAATTTTGGGATGAAAAAATATTAAACAATGAATGAAAGCAATAACGAAGTTAATTGATTTATAAGCATATATATGAAAATAAATTCCCCAATTAAAAAATGGTATTGTTTATGATTAGTCAGGAATAAACGTAGCTCCAGGTACAATGAAATTGAGTTTATGTTGATAAGACACAGTTAAATTTTGATATTGTCCAGCACCCTAAATCCTAACTCGCAATTATGGGTGGTTAGAGTAACATATCATTAATCAAATTGTAATTTAAATGCATAATAGAGGTTAATGGGTTTTGTTCCTTGAGGCAGAGAAGTTTGTATGTGAGGCAGGGAGCTGGGTCACTGTCTTTAAGTCACATAAGCCAGACACGGTCCTGTTCCCTATCCCTTACCCTAGGAGAATCGCAAGATGAAAATGGCTCCCAAATCGCTTCCCACATCATGGACCTTCAGCAAAAGCTTAGGCAGCGCTAATAGCAAAAAGGAGCCCCTTGGCCTTGGCTGCTTCCCCACGTGCAGGGCTACTGCAGGAAGACGAGGAGAGAAAAATACCCCATGTTCCTCAACAGTGCAGGGGAGCTAAGGGGCCTGGATAAATATTCCCGTTTGTGCCATCTAAGAACATCTCTCCCGAAATGCAGGGGTCATGCGTTTTTTTCCTCAAAGCACAGTTTAATTTATTAGGTTTTAATTAGAGCTAGCCCTGAATTAGGGTCAAGAATTAGGTTAGAGTTTGAATGAGGATCAAGGGTCTTGCTAAGGTTAGGGTTGACTAATGCACAGCTGCAGTGACTCTGCAACTACACTTTGCTGCCTGGAAAGTGTGATGGTTAAAAACACAGTCGCTAGTTCCTAGCTGCCCTAGTTTGAATCACGGTTCTGCTTCTCCTTGTCCATGTGATTGTAGGCAAATGACAAGACCCCTGTTAAAAGATAATTTTCAATAATTTTTTTTAAAAGATGAAATCATGACTCTCATACACATATTAAAGATTGGTTTAACTTATTATTACCATGGGGACCAGGTAGATGTTACAACCGATTCAAATGAGAATCGAAAGAACAGACAGATTTACAGATCGGGAATTCTGAAATGAATTTGTAAATGGAAGCAAAATTGAATTTTGCACGGGAGGGACCTAGGGTTGTCCAGTCACTAAACAGAACCACTTGTAGGTCCACAGGTAAGAATCATGTGCATTGCTGCTGGTTCTCTACAACCCACAGAGTTGCAAAATACCTAAAAGGAAATGAAAGGCTAGGATCAGCTAATCGAGAAGGGTGTGTTCTAAACAATGTAGAGTTTTCCACTGGAAACATCCACTAATATTTGTTTTATTTTTTGTTATTGCTGTAGTTTTTCTTTTTTAGATTGTCTTTTATTTATGTTTCCATTAATCTTTTTTACTTATTCCAAAATTACTTAAATCCCTCTGTGCCTCAATTTCTTCATCAGTAAAATGGGAATGTCTTAATAAAATTGCCTACCTCTCTGTCATGGGGAGGGGTAATTGAGCTAACGTAGGCATTACTTCACTCTTGTCACTTAGATTGGAATTGGCTGTTCCCATTTCCTCCTTGTCAAGGCGGGTTCATTCTACATAAGCAGATCACAGCCAGCATGGATTAGTGCCCATCCTGCCAGACACTGCACACTTTAGAGGTGCTGTCCTCTGAGCTAGTTTAACTGTTTCCAGTTTGACCCTGAGGGGAACCACACCTTGGGTTCTGCCTGCCTCACCTCGCCATAGTGCCAGTGTGCTGACTTTAGCGTCAGCTCCACAAAAAGGAAGGAGGGTGTCATCTAAATGCATCAAGGAATATCCTCGGGTGGGTTTCGGTTCAGGGTGACAAAAGCGAGGACCTGAGGCTGGGAGACCTCCTGAGTCAGTTGGAGCGTTAGCTCTGGTGGAGGCTTCCTAGAGAAGGCCAGAGGGGTGGCCAAGGCAGAAGAGAGTATGTCCTGGAAGCCTGGGTGCTGGGAGAAAGAGAGCAACAAGCCTGAAGCCACATCAACACACTCCAATAACACACTGAATCCACTCAGACATTTGCAGCTACCAGTTCTTTTATTCTTCAGTCAGTTGGTCAACAAGTGCTCATTGTGTCTACTGGGGAGACTTGGGTCTCCAGGGACTCTGTCTCTGTCTCCACCCCCAGGATGAGGTCCTGGATTTAAACCCCAGCCCCAGTGCACTAGAGAGACGGGAAGTGGGCCCCGAACTGGGAATCAGAGGGCCTGGGTTTGCCCTGGTCCCTCACTTTGTATGGGACCCTGGGCAGGGTACTTAGCTGCACCTTATCGTCACATAGCACCCACCACAGAGGGCTGTTTTGGGGTTTCAATGACGTAATCCATGTAAAGAGCAATCATAAGCACCCAGCTGATGTACTATTAAAACTTTTTCACCATTATGTTAAGGACTTAGACTAGATTGCTAAAGTCACTTCCACTTCCAAAATTCTGAGAACTACTGCTTCTCTCCCCACGGCCCTTCCCGAGGGGCCTTGGGGACGTTTCCAGAGCCCAGAGGGCCAGCGATTAGCACTGGCCTTCCCCTTGCTCGCCTGAGGTAGAGGTGGGAGCCACCGCCCCCATGCCCTGCTCCAGGCGACGTCTCGCAGCGAGAACGGGCTCCCAAGGCCCTGCCTGCAGCGCTCCTCGCGGCCGGCAGGGGACGCCCTGCCCTCGCCGGACACACGGCTGCAGGCAGCCCCAGCCGCTCCCAGATCTTGCCCCGTCAGGCGAACCAGAGTACCCAAGATGGTGGTCGTTATTTTTTCAAGATCACTGCTGCGGAGGCCAGAGCTGTCTGTGTAACACGAAGAGTATCATTCATTCATTCATTCATTCACTCACTGAACAAGGACTAAACGATAAGCAGTGCCCGGCACTGATCTAGGTGCAAGAAGCAGCCTCAATTTCGCGTTAGAGGAGGGACTATTTTTTGCGCAATAATGCCTCGCTTATGTTTATGGAGAAGTTACTAAGTGCCAGGCGCATCCTCTAGGTGCTTCACATATTTTGTCTCTTGAGTCCTCATGGTAGCCCTGTGAGATGTGTGTCGTTTTACGTTCATCTTTTCGCCTGGAGACACAGACACTGAGGCATCAGGAGGCGAAGTGACTTGTCTGCAGTCACATCACGAGTAAGAGGTTGTGTGGAGATCTGGGCCCCTATCCAGACAACTTCAGAGCCAGCCCCAGAGCTGCCCGGCTGCGTGCGGGAAGCACAAGCGAGCGCAGCCTGAGGGCAGCTGGTGTGGGGACAGGACCCGTCAGCTGTCCAGAGAAGGGATGGGAGGGGGTGAGAAGGGAAGGAAGGCAGAAGATAGGCCGACTCCAGGCAGACTAGAACATTCTGGGACTCCACTCTCCACCCCTCCTCTTTCTCTCCCTCATGGTGTGCACCCCCATCCCAAGCCTCTGTCTCCTCCCAACCCCCACCCTGCCTCCTGGGTCCTCAGTCTTTGGGTTGTAGGCCCAACGTGGCACTTTCTGGCTGTGTCTCTGAAGGAAAGCCACTTTAACCTCTGTGCACCTCCATTGCCTCAACTGTAATATGGGAATATCTTCCTCACACTGCTGTGGTGAGTTAAAGGAGATGATGTGTGTAACAACTTGTAAATGAAGAAGCAGCCAGAAAGGCCAGGTTGCATTGTTCTTTTCCCCTCCTTTTTGTTTTGTTTTGTTTTAAATTTATTTTTCATTTTCATATTCTTTGATCTTTTTTTAAAAAAAATAATTTTTTCTTTATTTTAATTTTTAAATTTTATTTATTTACTTTTTTTGGACTGGTTTTTGCTGCATCCAACTGGATTCCCCTCCTTCTTAAGCAGTACCCTGAGCACAAATATGCAGTCCCCCAAAACACCCTCCCTTCCACCTCCACCAAAGCCAGGATCTCTCACTAACCTCAACTAGCTGTGGAGAGGTAACCCATCTGGTGGCTAAATCACACATTGTATGTTCAGAACAAATGATATGTCACACACACTCCATTTTTGGAGGAAACTCAGGCAATGTTAAACAAAGAAAAGACTCTAATGGTGGCACTTCAGGTGTAGGAGCTTTGGGGAGACACAAAGGAATTCCAGGACCCCATAGACAACACTCCATGGACAGCCCCTGGCCCCCCATGCCTGGAAGGTCAGCCTTGTGCAGAATCAGGTGGTAGCACTTAGGAGACATGTGTGAACTTTAACAGGTTCTCCCCTTCCTATCTATGATTTCCTTCTTGAGAACCTCAGGAAGGCGGATCAGCACACCTCATACTGTACAAGGGGAAACTGAGGCCAGGAAAGGCCAGCATGGTTATTGCTCAAGCATTCCCAGCCCGGATGGCGGTCTGGGGCGTGAAGACCTCTTCCTGCCTTCCTCTTCCCCCAGCTTTCATGGGTTTAGTGGGCGGGAGGAGGGGCCCCTTTATTCATGATGATTAGGGGTCCCAAACTTAAATTTTCCTGCCTGGAAGTCAAGGACAGGAAATTATATAGCCAGAGTTTCTGCATCAATTACCCAGGTGTCGTAACTCCCCAAAGCAACAGATGCTGTTCATTTCTTGGCCTCTGTGTCATCATTCATCCTTGATTGTCCAGGGAAGCCCACTCCACCTCTCTGACAGACCAACAGATGCAGATTTATACAGCGAAATCTAGACAGACACAATGAACAGACTCCCGTCTGATCAGAGCCAAGTCTTGCTAATAACATCAATGAATCACTGACTGCAATGAGTCACGATACTGAGCTGGAAGAGGCCTCCAGGGTCTTCTAGTCCAAGCCCTTACCTTCTAGCTGTTCACAAGTAAGAAAACGGAGTGAGGCCCAGAGAGGGAAAGTGACCTTTCTGAGTTCACAAAGCCTATTAATGGCTGGAAGTCCTGAACCCTAGGCCCATGCACTTTCCACTGCCCTTCACGCCCGTCTGGGTGCAGGAGGGAGGGCAGAGGCCCCTCATGACTAGCCATGGGCAGCTCAGGCAGTCTCCTAGCAGGTGCTCAGTGTGTCGCCCTCAGCCCTCCCTTGGGAAGGGAAGAGCCGGGGGACGTCCTCACACCCCAGGCGCTGGCCACGGATCTGAGGCTATAGGAGGCAGCTTCCTGCTTGGCCCTCATCCAAGGCCATTTCACAATGAGGGGAAGAGCGCCAGGCTGAGAGTCCGGGTTACTGCTCACTCCACCCCCACTCCAGCCCCTCTCAGACCCTCTGGAGAGAATGGGCCAGGTCCTGCCTGAGGTTTGGGGTGAAGAAAGCCTCAAGAAGGGAGACAGAGGCTAGACAGCCCGCATTGGGAGTATTCTATGAGCTGTGTCCCTGGAGTTGGTAAAGGGGCAGCTTTGCATGAGCCCACCACAGTCCCCCTTCCCTTGCCATCCACCCGCAGGCATTGCCGCTGGGGGAAACCTTTCTGGGGCAGGAGGTGGTCAAGCCAGGTCAGCCCCATAACACTCATTACTAGTCAGAGGGGAACCTGGCAGCGGCCAGGCCAGCAAGCTTGGAGAGGGCAAGGCCTTGGTCAGCTTCCTGTAACGTGACTACCAGGCAGAAACTCTGGGGAGGGGAGCCCCTGTCACCCTGCTCTTTCTCCTCCCAACATGCCACAGTGTCTGGGGTGAACCGTGGCTCGGCGGACTGAAGTGCAGGCAGGAACCAAGAGAGAGACGTTGGGCACTCAGCAAGGATTTATTGTGCCCTTACGGTGGGGTTAGCGCTGAGCTCAGCTCTGTAGGGAACTCGTTTGAAGTAGGAGGGAGTGGTTAGGGACCCAAATCCTCCTGTCTCGAAGTCTTGAAGAGGAGACAAAACAAACGTAGGTGAAATGTCAAACCACAAGACTGGGCGGCGTGAGGTTAGGGCCCACGTTCTCATGCCGGACGGCCCGGTATGGCCAGTGGGGAGGGCGGGGAGGTAGCACTGCGGACAAAGCCTCAGGAAAGAGGTGGAAGTGGGGGGACCCAGAGAATGGGGAGAACTTGTCTCTGCAGAGAGGACGGAAAAGGCCTTCTGGACAGGGAAAGGAAGAAGAGAGAGAAATGAATCTGCACGTTTGGGGACAGGACCCTGTTTGAGCAGGGAAAGGTGAGCCATGAGGCCGGAAATGTGCCTGGCCACGAGACACTTCCTCACTCTGAGCTCCCGCTGCTTGAACACGGTCGTCCTCAGCCACCATGGGAAGTCACCGGCCCACTGAGGCAGGACACCACGTGGAGAGCTAGACAGGGCCGTGGAGGTGCCAGCGAGCTCAGCCCCTCAGTCGAGGAGCCCTCTGACAACAGGAAGCAGCTGCAACGGGCTCCAGGGCTGTAGTGGTGTCTGCCACTCTCCCCCTACCCCAGCTGCACCCTGCAGAACAAACTGTTCTTCGAGGAGCTCTGGGGACAGAGGGCTCACACCTGCTCCCAGGCTGATTTGGATAAGCCCCCATGGGCTCCGGCTGGGAGCCCACCAGCAGCCCTCCTCACCCACCGCCTCCCCACCCCAGGCCAGGCTGCAGCGCGCTGAGGCAGGGAAAGAGAAAACAAGAGCTTTGCGGGAAACAGAAACTGACTCTTCCTAAATACCTCATCCTGGAACTTCCAGCCATGTCCCTAAAAGTAGTACCTAAACTCCAGGTCCCAAACTCTAAGTTGAGTGGGGATGCTAAGTGGTACGGCTTTACAGAAAGAACACTGGATTGGGAGTCCAAGCGCTGGGTTCTTTTCTTAATTCCACCGCTACTTAGCTCTGGGACCCTAGACAAGTCATTTTCTCCTCACTGGGCTTCGTTTTCTTCCTCTGTAACATGGGGAGTCGGAATTGATGAGCTCCAGGGTCCCTTCTAGTTTTCAAATGTGAGACTCCAGTGCTCCGAGATAACGTCAGGGTTGCTGTAGTGACTGTTTGGAGCTAGTATAGCTGGAGAGAAATTAGGATGAGGATCCAACTGAGTGCTATTAATAGATCAAATGGAATTAGACTCCATTTAGGACTGAGATGGGCTGGAGTTTTATTTCCTCCAGATGCTCATGATAAAGAGATTTGGGTCTGTTGGACTGAGAATATCTCAAGAAGATCTAATTTTGTAGAAGATTCCGCAACCCTTGGTGGGGAAGAGCGAGAATCCTTCCAGATACCTTGGAGAGGGGGGAGTCGGGCACAGCCACACCAGGAAGCCACATCAGGTCCCAGCCCTCCCAACTCTCTCCCACTAAAGCTGCTCCTTAAAACTCCTTCAACTGAGGACCAAGGCTTTCATTCCAGTTACAGCTAAAACTTGACACGGCCACCTAAATTCCCGTGAGGGTATAGATGGCTGACATTCTATCCTCTAGGACCCAGGCTATGCGGAGAGGCCTTCAGAGGGCATGAGGGCTAGGAGGAGGAAGGGTGGAGGCCCAGAGACCACAGGAGCCACGCCGTGTTTGAAGCCAGGTCTAGGCCTAGCAGCTCAGTGCGGCTTCCTGCGGTCAGGGCTGTGGGAGAAGGCCCTGGGCTTCCAAAACGCCGCTGGGTCACTTTCTGAAACCCTCCACGCTGGCCTCCCAGGCTTCAGCAGCCCCTGGGAAGAAGAGCCCAGTGTGGCTCCCACACATCTACTGCCTGCTCATCTTCTAGTGGGCTGGGGGGCCGAGGCAACATGGCCCTTTGTCCCCCCAACCAAATTATTCATATGGCTTAGGTCAAATAGATTCTGTCAGAGCTGTCTGAGCAGGAGCCACAGCCCTAGGTTTTTGGAGGCAGCTCCAGGCCAGGGTGGAGCGTGCAAGGTTGGAGGTGGGTGAGGAGGTGTGGGAGAAGGGAACACGCCGTTCTCTGTCGGTCCTTCATCCTGGGGTTGTACCCTGCCGAGCCTAACGCTGGCAGAGAGCCAGGGCAGAGAGTGGTAACAAGGCCAGACCAAGCCCATGTGTGGTGACTCTCGGCTCAGCCCAACACGATGCAGACATGGGGCTTGGCCTGCTCCTGCCCGTGTGTGTGTGTGTGTGCGTGCACACGCATGCACGCTACTTGTGCACAATAAGAGGGTGTGTGTTTGTAGGCCTGAGTGAGCCGGGCAGTCGCAAAAGAGAAGATGCCCAAACCACGTTTCCTGTCAGGGCCAAAGGTGTTGGAAGCTGCAGAGCCAGAGTCCCCCAGCCCCTGCCCATCCTGAGACACTGCCTCTCACAGCAAACAGAGAAGGAAGGGGGTGGAGAGGCCCGAAGTAGAGGCTTCATCTTCAAGGAGTGTTTAGTCAGGCCAGCAGGTCTCCTCGCCTCCACCCAGCCTCCCCTTCTATATGCCAAGGAGCGCTAGTGAGCAACTCCTTTGTCTTGGGAGCTCTGCAAGACCCCAGGTCCCTGTCTTCAAACACACGTGCAGGAGATGCGGGTTTACACGCACAAGGAAGGGCTTCAGGACAGCATCGCTAGTACCAAGTCTTGAAGGAGGTGGACTTTGAAGGAAAGAAAGAATTTGAAAAGACCAAGGCTAGTTGACTAGTGAACACTGGAGGTGAGAGAGCCACTCCGGGCAGAAGGGGTTAGAAATGCATGTGATTGGCCGGGCGCGATGGCTCACACCGGTAATCCTAGCACTCTGCGAGGCCGAGGCGGGTGGATTGCTCGAGGTCAGGAGTTCGAAACCAGCCTGAGCAAGAGCAAGACCCCGTCTCTACTATAAATAGAAAGAAATTAATTGGCCAACTAATATATATAGAAAAGAATTAGCTGGGCATGGTGGCGCATGCCTGTAGTCCCAGCTACTCAGGAGGCTGAGGCAGGAGGATTGCTTGAGCCCAGGAGTTTGAGGTTGCTGTGAGCTAGGCTGATGCCATGGCACTCACTCTAGCCTGGGCAACAAAGCGAGACTCTGTCTCAAAAAAAAAAAAAAAAAAAAAAGAAATGCATGTGATTTACAGGGGAGGTTATAAAGAGGCCTCTTGGATTGTACATTCTGACACCAATTCTCTGACACCACCTGGGCATTCTGCAATTCCATTCAGTGCCAACTCTGACACTAGCTAGCCAGTTAGTGTCTGTGATATAGTGAAATATATATTTGGTCTTTGTCCCCTGGCGTACAGCTCCTAAAATCCTCAGAATCTCCCGAGTGTCTTTTTGTACACTAATGAGTTGATGAGTAGCTGGTAGCCCCTAGGTGGCTTCAACATGGGGGCTGGTCACTGGAAAGCCAGAGCAGGATTAGAGCATTGGGGCTCAGAGCCCCACCCCCAGCCTCCAGGGAGGGGCGAGGGGCTGAAAGTTGAGTTGATCACCAGTGGCCAGTAGTTTAATTAATCACGCTATGTAATGAAGCCCCCATACGAACCCAAAAGAACAGGGTTCAGAGGGCTTCCAGACACGTGGAGGGTGGTGGACGGGGATGGATGGGAGCTCCTGCCCCTCCCCCACACCCCTTGCTATCTGCATCTCTTCATCTGTGTCCTTTATAATGGCCTTTATAATAAAATGTAAGTATTTCTCTGAGTTCTGTGAGCCACTCTAGCAAATTAATCAAACCCAAGGAGGGGTTCATGGGAACCCTAATTTATGGCCAGCAGGTCAGAAGGTGGGCTTGTGCTTGGCATTGGAAGTGGGGGCACTCCTGGGGACTGAGCCCTCAACCTGTGGGATCTGACGTTATCTCCAGGCAGGCAGATGGTGTCGAAATCGAAGTAGAGGATGCCCAGCTAGCATCTGAACTGCAGAACTGATTGCTTGCTTGGTGGGTGGGTGAGAGAGACCCCCACATATCTGGTGTCAGAAGTGTGTAGAGACTATAGTAGGAGAAACCAAGTTTGTTTTTTCTACAGTGTCACATCCCACAAATTAAAGGGCAAAGTCACCAAGAAGCCAGGCCTTACTTCAGACTCCAGATGTAAGTGCGGTCCCCAGGCTCCATGCACTTTTATCTGACTTGGCTACAAATTTGGGGTTCTCATCACCCCCCTTAGGTTCAATAATATGCTAGAACAACTCACAGAACTCAGTGAACATGCCATACTTACAGTTTTATTATAAAATACTACTCAGGAGCAGCCAAAGGGAAGGGACGACTAGGGCAAGGTCTGGGCGAGGTGCAGAGCGTCCATGCCCTCTCCTCATGGACTGGGACGGGGAGCACATCAATGTGTTCACCGACCAGGAAGCCCCTCTCGGTCTCAGCATCCAGAGTTTCTATGTGGATTTTCATTCTACCAGCATGATTGATTAAATCATCGACCACATGATGAATTCCATCTCTAGCCCCACATCCCTTCCCCAGAGGTTGGGGTTGGGGTGGGATAGAGGGTGGGGATGGAATTCCCAACCCTCTGATCACAAGC
The DNA here is from genome assembly GCA_008750895.1 of Mirza zaza. Lineage (NCBI taxonomy): Eukaryota > Metazoa > Chordata > Mammalia > Primates > Cheirogaleidae > Mirza > Mirza zaza. The sequence goes on from VSMD01131027.1 coordinate 29,365, forward strand.
TTGGTCTTTCTGGCATGGCCAGTCCCTGGTGGTGGGCAAGGCCCACCACCAGTTGCCTCATTAGCTCAAACGTAGGTGTGTTGGATATGGGTTCATATGAATAACAAAAAACATTCCTATCCCTCAGAAAATTCCAAGGGTTTTTGAAGCTCCGTGCCAGGAAAGGGGGACAGAGATCGAATGCACTTTTCATTACACCACAGATGGTAGTCGACAGTTCCTGTAGGGAAAAGAGGGGAGCTGAGGGTGGAAAGACAGGATGAGGCAGATTTATAAGGTCAGAAATTGGTGGATAAGGGGAGGAAAACTCACCCTCTTTCCCCTAAGGAAGTGGAGGCAGAGGAAAAGGGTAGGCACTACTTCCTCACTTTAGTATGTGGGTAGAATCTTTCACTCTTCTTCTATGTTTACTTCCCCCCAGGGGTTTCATCCAGAAGGAAGAGGCATCCTGCAGTCTCTCTCCACTTGGGCACCCAGGGCCCATGACTCAGAAGTCTGCCACCTCCAGACTCAGCCTACTGACATTCCACCCAGTTCAAATGCCACCTCCTTCTAGAAGCCTTCCCTGATTTAGCCTAGTGGGAGTGACCCTGCCCTGAATTCTGAAAGCCCTTTGAATCAGCCCCCTACTGCCCCATGGGGACTAGGAGAAAACACATTGCAACTCACATTCTCATCTCCCCAATTTGACCCTAAGCACCTTGCCTTACCCCATTCTGCTTCATTTCAAACACCCACCACTGAGTGTTTTGTGTAACACTTGTGAGCTCTCTGCACACATCCATTATCATCACTGGCCCCTCCACTGCCCTGAAGAACTTGGTGCCTTCCCTGGAAGAGCCCTGTCTCTCCGAGTAGAGTGTGCACGTCTGCCCCGCCAGACTGTGGGCTCCTCCAGGGCGAAAACATGTGTCTACGTTCCAAGCCTTGGTGCAGCCTGACGAGTAGTGGGTGCTCAGACATGTGTGCAGAAAGAATTCAGTCACTTTCTCCTAGAGAGTGTCACCTTTCTCACAGTTAGGAAAAATCAAGAAAGTAGGGGAATGAGTTATACTAGGAAGGATGAGAAGGAAGTCAGGGGTCAGGAGAGGACTCAAACAGGCAAGGCTGGCCTTTTCCCGTAGGACCGTGGGCCTCTTGGGCCTCTTGCCAGAAAACTGCTCTTGGTGGCAGGTGAACTGGCAGGATGAGAGGTCAGACCAACCTGGACTGGTGACAGGCAGGCAGATGGGCAGCATTAGCATTACACAAACTGGTGGGGACAGCATAGCTGAAAGGAGCCATTCTGGCCATCCTGTGAAAGCTTTCCCCTTGAATGGCTTCCAGCCCTTTGACAACTCCAGGGCAGCGTCCAAGCTGTGCTGAGCTGGAGTCCACTCACATGCACTAGCAGTTACCACCAGTGGCCCCAGGCTGAGTGGGAGCATACACTGAGTTGGAGCACAGACTGAGTGGGAGCACACACTGAGTGGGAGCACAGACTGAGTGGGAGCACACACTGAGTGGGAGCACAGACTGAGTGGGAGCACACACTGAGTGGGAGCACAGACTGAGTGGGAGCACACACTGAGTGGGAGCAGAGACTGAATGGGAGCACACACTGAGTGAGAGCACACACTGAGTGGGAGCACACACTGAGTGGGAGCAGAGACTGAATGGGAGCACACACTGAGTGGGAGCACACACTGAGTGGGAGCAGAGACTGAATGGGAGCACACACTGAGTGGGAGCACAGACTGAGTGGGAGCAGAGACTGAGTGGGAGCACAGACTAAGTGAGTTGGAGCACAAGCTGAGTGAGGGAGCACAGGCTGAGTGAGGGAGCACAGGCTGAGTGAGTGGGAGCACAGGCTGAGTGGGAGCACAGGCTGAGTGGGAGCAGAGACTGAGTGGGAGCAGAGACTAAGTGAGTTGGAGCACAAGCTGAGTGAGGGAGCACAGGCTGAGTGAGTGGGAGCACAGGCTGAGTGAGTGGGAGCACAGGCTGAGTGGGAGCACAGGCTGAGTGAGTGGAGCACAGGCTGAGCGAGAGCAGCCTGCTCAGCAGCTGACCACTCTCCTGAGGCTAAGCCTATAGGCCTAACGCTCCCTATGGCAGCCCCTGGGGTCCTCAGTGGGCAGTCCCCAGTGGGAGTGTGTGGCACCTCCTGAGAACGAGGCTCCCTTCTGCCTCCCCCAGGTGGAGTCCTACAACTTGGAGTGAATTGCTCAGGAGAGTGGCAACCAGATATGGAAAGGGTCATGGTCCTCAAGGTTTCTCAGTGGCCTCTGAAGACGCCCGGAGTCAGTGTGGATATCTTGGCCTCTCTGCAGGCTTTGGGGGCTCTGAGGCTAGGGTTTGTCTTTTGACATTTCTGTGGCCGCTTCCCATCTCACGCTCCTGCTCTGCGTGGCGGCCGGCATCGTGGGGAAGCCATAGTTTGGGAATGGAAGGAATGGAGAAGGCCTGCTCCCAAGAAATAGTTAAAGTTCTCCCCCTCCCCCAGGCCCCTTGCACCTGCAGGCTGCGGTGTGTGGTTTCCCACAGCTGCAGCTGGCTCTGAGGCGGCCCCCTCCCTCCCAGGGAACCTGAGAGGCTCAGGGCCTGAGGCGCCTGGGAGGGGCTCCTCACCCTCCTTCCCACTGTTGGGGTGGCATGGGTGGGTCTGGCTGCCCTCTGACCTGGACCTGACATGGGAATTCCAGGCTTTGAAGCCAAACGCAGAGATTCTGTAGCTGGGGAGGTGGGGAGGTTTCCTGAGGAGGGAAACAGGGAAACTAGCCCAGGGCCCCTCAGCCCCTCCTTGCCCCAACTCTGCTGACTTCTGGAAGAAGCTGACTGGCCTCTTTAGTGTGGGCTTGGCATTCCCCCAGGGCTAGGATGTAGGGCCCCAGAAGGAGAGGGTGAGTTGAATGTGAGAGGTGAGTGGGAAGGATAGGAAGGAACAGGAGGAAGTGAGATTTGGCAAGGCCAGGCCTCTGCTGGTCACGGCAGCCTTGAAGCCACGATGCTAGGGCTCTGGCAGGGTCAGCCCTCTGTCTACCCTAGAAAGGGGCACAGAGCCCTCGGCAAATATCCAGCTGCCCTCTGGGCCAGACAAATGTGTCCAAGGGACACCTCTGAACACGGTTCTCTCTGAGGCAATAAGGCAAGCAGCAAAAAGTCCTGGGAGCTTCCTTCCTGGAATATTTCCCCGGGAGCATCAGCAGGGACCTGAGGCTGGACCCATCCTAGCAGCCTGCCCACATCCCACCCTACGCTGCCGGGCACGCACTCAAATCTCAGGGGACAGCTGGCCAATGCCACACGGAGTGCTCTGGCCCAGGTCATAGCTGAGGGATGCTCACTCAGTCCTGAGCCAAGGCTTGGGGAGATAGAGGGATGGGAGGACAAGAATCTGACAGGCGAGGGCATGACAGGGCCCAGGGCTCTGGCTTCTCTCACATCCAGCTCCAGGCAAACTGCTTCAGCTCCACACTTTCCCTGGGAGGCCCCGTAGCCTCAAGCTCGGGCTTCTGTGGCCCCTGGTATGCAGAAAGGCTCCACTCCCCCCTCAGAGACAGCTCCCCACCCGGGGTAGTAAGAGGGAGGGCCATTTGGCAAGGGAGGTTTGAAACGAAACAGAGCCACCCATCTGCAGGAGCCCCTGAGTCAGACGTGGGGAGGAGGGACAGAGAGGGCCCAGCAGCAGCCACAATTTGGTCACTCCCCTCTGCCTCAGGCGGAGGCTGGCTACAAGGTGGCAGCCAGGGCCCGGAGGAGGTGAGGGGCGTGCTGGGCCAGCACCCGGCGAGCTCAGGCTTGGCTCCCACAGACACTGACACTCGTATCGGGTGTAACCGATGCCAACTACCCAGGGCCTGTGCCAGGAGTCCACTGTGTGCTGCAGACTGTGCTTGGCCGGTCGCAGTGGGGCCACCTGGAGTCCGGGCTGGGAGGCAGCGGCTAACCCAGGGTTTGCCCTCAGGTGCATGGAGGCTGAAGAGCTCTGGGGTCCTGAGAAAAGCGGGCTCGGCGAGAAGGCCCACGGCAAGGGGATCTGCCTGCACTGGGTCATTGGTTGCTGTATTTGGCATTTATTCATTATTGTCGTCTAGACCACATGTGTCAAGAAAATTCCAGGAAATCTGTCATTGGGAGGGCCACGCAGGGCATACATCCAGAGTGGCACCTTCTGATCTCTGACTTACACAGCATTGCCGTTTTCCTCCCTGCTCAGTCACCCATTCTGACAATTTTATATCCGTCTGGACCCTTCGCCAAGACTGAAACACCCCATTATCGAGTTAGGAATCTTTCTATTCATACATTTATGTTTTATTCCATTCAACAACCTTCAGCAAGGGCCTACGCTGTGTCACCCATTGTGATGGTGCTGGGAACACACTGTGTCCTTGGTGAGCTGACGGACACACCCCAGCATCACAGCCAACGGTGTCGTAGGTGGGTTCCTACTTGCACCCAACCATAACCACCAAACGCTTTCGGTTTCTTCAAAGAACTATTTTCAAGTCCTTAGAAGATGAGAACACCCCCCAAATAGGATTGTGATTTTTTCTGTGTTTTTATTTATTTTATTTTTTGATATGTAGTAGTCGCATGGTTCAAATATAAAAACGGCATAATCTACTCAGTAAGAAGTTTTCCTCCTAATTTTTCCCTAACAGTTCCCAACTTTCTTTTTTTTTTTTTTTTTGTTGTTGAGACAGAGTCTCACTCTGTTGCCCAGGCTAGAGTGCCGTGGCGTCAGCCTAGCTCACGGCAACCTCAAACTCCTGGGCTCAAGCAATCCTTCTGCCTCAGCCTCCCAAGTAGCTGGGACTACAGGCATGCGCCACCATGCCCGGCGAATTTTTTCTATATATTTTTAGTTGGCCAATTAATTTCTTTCTATTTATAGTAGAGACGGGGTCTTGCTCTTGCTCAGGCTGGTTTCGAACTCCTGACCTCAAGCGATCCACCCTTCTCGGCTTCCCAGAGTGCTAGGATTACAGGTATGAGCCACCGTGCCTGGCCAGTTCCCAACTTTTGATATAAAAACATGTTATATTCCTCCAGATTTCTTTAGGTAAATATATTTTCTTAGTTCTCCTCTTTATTATTCCAAAGGTAGTTTACTATAGTCATGGTTTTTCTTGCCAGTATGTCCTGGTGATTGTTCCATATCCACACACGAAAGGTTTCCATTCTTTCTTACAGCTACTAAGTGTTCCTTGTTCTAAACCAGTCCTCTGTTGATGGTACTGGGTGGTCGGTCACCAATCCTTTGCTGTCAGACAGTGCCATATGTGTCCTTTCAGATGTGTGCAGGCACATCTGTAGGACAGGTTCAAGGGCCTGTGCATTTGTAATTTCGTGAGACATCACAAACTGTCCTCCACTGAAATCGTGTCACTTTCATTCCCACCAGCAATGTATGAAGGGCCTGTTTTCCCACAAGGCTGATATTTTTAAAGGAAAAAAAAGGAGGCACTGTGAGCGCTCTAAAGAAGAGAGGCAGGGAGAAAAGGAAACCCAGAACATACCCCAGGAGCACGCAGGGCTGTAGTGAGCTGTCTGCAGCATGGCCGGGGATGAAACACAGATAGCGGAGGCCTGGGTATCTTCAGGCCATGATGTTTCACTTGTGTGCGGAGCAGTAACCCTTACAGCTGATAAGTGAAGTATTCTTCTGTGAGGGAGCAAGAGACTCTAGGAAGAGAATCTATGAGGAGGAACTGAGGGAAGAGAGCTTAGCTGGTGCATGGGGGTGTGAGGCTGTGTCTTGGTCCTTTTGTGATGCTATAACAGAATACCATAGACTGTGTGGCTTATAAACAACAGAAATTTATTTCTCATAGTTCTAGAGGCTGGGAAGTCCAAAGTCAAGGTGCTGGCAGATTCTGTGTCTGGTGAGGGCTCACTCTCTGCTCTCTGCTCATAGATGACACCTTCTTGCTGTATCCTCATGAAGGATGCCTCTTTGATTAGTGACTCTTTTATAAGGGCAATTATGCCATTCCTGAGAGCTCCACATCCAGAATCTAATCACCTCCCAAAGGACCCCACCTCCTAATACCATCATCACCTCCAGGGTGAGTATTTCAACATATGGATTTTGGGGAGACACAAACATTCAGAACATAACAGAGTGATATATAAGAGTGCGGGCCACAATAGCCTTCAAAAAAAAGAAAATGAATGTAAATTGTAACGTGGTGGTTTTCATTAGACTTAGGGAAGACAACTTGAAGGTGTCTCATGCTGTTTCGGGCATATGAGGAATTGTGGAAACTCCTCAACTGGATTTCTAGAAGCATTACCCAGTCATCCATGCAGCAGATGTTAAATACCAACTGTGTGCCCATCACTGTTCCAGATGCTGAGGATATTAATGTGGACAGGACAAAATCCCTGCTCTTCTGGAGGTTTAAAGAGCGAGAAAGTCAGTAAGCAAGTAAGTAAACCAATAAATAAATATTTCTAATAGTAAGAGGAAGGGATAGAGACTGGTAGGAGGAGTGTAGAGCATAAGAAAGTCCTCTCGGAGGGGGTGACACTAGAGCAGACCCTGAATCATGGGGAGCGGCCCAGACACAGAAAGAGAACTCTGGGAAAGAGAGTTCCAGCAAAAGGATGATGGGGTCGAGGTCCTGGGGGGAGGATGGGGCCTGCTCAAGACACAGAAGGCGAGGCTGGAAGAGGGTGGGTGGGAGAGGACAGTGGGCCCAGCTGGAGCCTGGCTGGGTGTGGGCCTTACGCACAGCCTGGAAGGCCATGGCACAGAGTTTGGATTTTATTTTAAGAATATGGGAAAAAGAAGCTGGTCACAAAGACCACATATTGCATGACTCCATTTATATGAAATGCCCAAAATAGGCCAATCTGTAGGGACAGAAAGTAGCTTCGTGGTTGCCTAGGGCTGGGGGCTTGGGAGGAAACGGGGAGAGGCTGCTAATGGGCACTGGGTTTCTCATGGGGGATGATGACAATGTTCTAAAATTGATTGTGGTGATGTTTGCACAACCCTGTGACTATACTAAAAACCATTGAATTGTATACTTTCAGTGGGTGAATTATATGGTATGGGAACTGTATCTCAATAAAGCTGTTATTTTAAAAAAGGATAATAGGAAGCTGTTAGAAGGGGTTTTATTGGGAGTAACATTATCCCTCGGGCTGCTGTGGGAGAAGAGACGTAGGGAGGCAAGCGGGGACAGGAGACAGTTGGGAGGCCACCACGGTGGGCCAGGCAGGGGCCGGCGGTGACCTGCCTGGGTTGGCTGCTTTGTGATAGAGATTAAGGGGAAGAGTTGGATGTTAGGGCTGGGACAGCCAGATGAATCCGGGCCATTTAACTGCAGTGGGGAAGACTGGAGCAGGGACAGGGAATCGGAGCTCCGTGTTGGACATGGTAGGCCTCCAAGATGTCCACTAGGCAGGGGAGATGTAAGAGCAGGGTCACCACCAGGTAGGTGATCATTGCTAAGGTCCAGCCACTCCTTCAAACACATGCGTTAAATCATTTAATCCTCTCAGCAATCCTACGAGGAGGGCTCCACGGTTATCCCTGTCTCTGCTGAGCACGTCTCATGCACCATGTCACTTGCCCTCAGCCTCACCTCCTGTTCCAGCCACTGCTGCAGTGGCCAGTTTGGCACAGGTCTTGACCAGAGTCACGTAAATGCAGCCTGACAATGCCCCTTTGCTTTCTCTTACCCCCTGACACTGTGCTGGGGGGACATCCATGGAACCCTCTTGGCATGGACACATGAGCCAGCCAAAAGTGCAGGGAAGCTAACATTCCATGGGGCCACCCAACAGAAGCCTGGATGACTGGCCCCACCTTCTTCCAGCAGGTTCTGAAGTACATTTTACAAAGCTCCTCAGAAGAATTGAGCAATAGTCACCCATAGAGATGGCCAAATTGTTAACACACCTTGTATTGGCACCTCTCTGTCCCTGTTTCACTTTTCCTCTCCCTCATTCCTGTTCCATGGGATCATGTTCCCAAATAAACTTCTGATACTTAAGCCTTTGTCTCAGACCCTGAGTAAGACACTATCAGGGCAAAGCGGAATCACATCCAGGCAGTCACTCTCTGCTGTCTTCCACATTGCCTCTCAAAGACTCCACCCTCCAGATGGTATTTGAAGTCATAGGCCTAGATGGATTTAACCAGGGAGAGACTAAATAGGAAAGAAGTCCCCATGCTGTGCTCACGTTTAAAGATGGAGAAGAGGAGGGGCCAGTGGAAGAGCTGGAGAAAGAGCCGCCACCTAGGAAGGAGGAAACCAGACCCGTGTGGAGGCCTCGACCCCAAGTGAAGACAGTGTTGCAAGGAGCAAGTGCTCGAATGTACAAATGCTGCTGAGACACTGGTGAGGCGAGGCCAGGAAACAGACCTTTGGGTGTGCCAACAAGGTCACCAGTGACTTTGACAAGTGCAGTTTCAAAGGAGTGGCAGAGATAAAACTTGGCTGGAGTGGGCTAGGAGGGCACAGAGGTGAGGATGAGGAGAGGCAGCCCACAGGGACAGGCAATTCTAGGAGGAGTGCTGAAGGAGAAGAGGGAAATGGGGCAGGAGCTGAGCAGGGTATCGGGTCAAGGAAGAGTTTGCTTTAAAGATCAGAGAGATAACAGCACGCCTATGTGCTGAAGGGAAAGATCTGTTAGAGAAGGGGAGTCAGTGCAGGAGAGAGAAGGATGATTTCAGAAAAAGTCCTTTAATAAGTGAAGAGACTGGGATGTGGTGCACAAGTGAAAGGGGTGGCCCAGAATGTAAGAGGATGCCACCCACCCATCCTTCCATCCATTCCTCCACCCATCCCTCTCTCCATCCATCCCTCCCTCCCTCAATCCCTTCATCCATCCATCTATTCTTCCATCCATGCATCCATCTCTCCCTCCATCCCCCCTCCATCCACCCCTCAATCCATCCATCTATCCATCCATCCATCCACTCATCCCTCTATTCCTCCATCCATCCACCCCTCCATCCCTCCATCTATCCATCCATCCCTCTATCTATCCTTTCATCCATATATCTATCCATCCATCCATCCATCCACCCATCCCTCTCTCCATCCATCCATCCCTCCATCCCTCCATTCATATATTCATCCATCTACCCATCCATCCATTCCTCCATACATCCCTCCCTCCATTTATTCTTCCATTCCTTCCTCCACCCATTCCTCCCTCCCTTCATCCATCCATCCACCCGTTCATCTCCCCATCCACCCCTCCCTCCCCTCATCCCTCCACAGCCAGGTGCAGATGCAGGCACCTTGGGAGATCTGATAGGGGAAGGCAGGTACTTCTCATCTGATGGCATCTGTTGTCCCAGTGAAATAAGAAGCAAGGTCATTAGCTAAGAGAGAGGAACAAAGAGATGTTGAGGGTTGGAGACGATGTGAAACATCCATTTGGAAAGTGGGGCAGTGAACCTAGTAGAGAAACATAGCAGGATTACCAGGCAAGCTGAGTGCCCACTTGAGGTTTGTGGTCAGAAATGTAAAATGCGGCTAGTCAGCATGGCTGAGAATTTCCCCTAGTGGCGTTCAGCTACCCGGTGCAGGTGCAGGGTGGCAGGGCGTTGGGTTTAAGTAGGTTGGTGTCAGGAGAGTCCAATCAAAAGTGAACCTCAGCCATGAGTAGGAGAGGGCACTACAGACTCCATCAAGGACAGTGACAAAGGCACGGACTGACATGGAGAGGCTCTCCTGGACCTCCAGAAGACAGTGAAGCCTGGCTCCTGGGGTGGGCTGTCCCCTACCCAGCAATTCTGTGGGCCTAGGGGTGGGCCCAAGGAGCCGGCCAGAAGGGCAAGAGAGTGGGGCGCTTTTGCAAAGGGGTGCTTACTGGCAAGGACCACAGGAGAAGAGGTTAAAGGGACTGATGCACAGTGAAAGAGGTGATTTCAGTGGAACAGAGGCCTCAGAGAGGACAAAGAATAGAGTGGAGGTGATAGAACAAATGACTGAAAACATGGGAAGTGGTAGTCAGAGAGTGGGGGGTTTCAGAGGTGCCGAGGTGTAAACTGCAGCCATGGGAGCAGGAGGCAGAGGTAGGAGGAGGCTGGTGAAGAGTGAGGATGTCAAAGACCAAGAGTGGTGGGTGTGGGTGGGTCACCCACATAGAAGCCCGTCCTTGTCCACATCTCTGAAATAGCTCCCCGTCCCTGCCACTAGCCCTCACCTGCCTTTTCCTTTTCTAGCCTCTCTGCCTAACATTGTGTCATGCAGGACTCCTTCATTCATTAATTCTCCTCGCTCCCATCAGAGCATCAGCACCTGCTGGTGGGGACATTTATTCCCTGGCTTACTGTGATACTCTCAATTCTAAGGACAGTGCCTGACACACAGTTAAGTGCTCAAAAATATTTGTTGGACGAAAGAATGAATGAATGTTAAGGTCTAGAGAAATAACAAAGATGTGGTGGTGGAGAGGAAGACCCTGAGCCAGGTTCTAAAACCTTCTGCGAATGGGCAGGTGTGGCCTAGAGTATGGTGAATACCGGAAGGGTGGTGGCCAGTTTGGTGTGATGGCATACCCTTCAAGGGAGATGCCATTCTAGGGTGAGAAGGAAGGAGGCAAAAACCTAAAAGCAGCCATAAGAGCAAGGAGGACAACCCCCTCCAGGCACATGGGTATGAGGGATGTAGAAAAATAAAGCCACGTCGGGGTCAGGACAGTTTCCATTAGAGCAGGAAGGTGAAAGGAGTGTTCAAAGGGAAGGTTGAGTGTGTGGGAAGCAGAGTGAAAGGATTTGGGGAACCGGGCCAGATTAGGGGACTAGAGCTGTATAGGGGTACAGGTCTGGGGGAGGAGGGGTGACCAAGAGTCTCAGGCATGATGGGGTCACCCTGAAGCTCTCTCCAAGGCACGTGGATAACAGTGCCGTGACACCTCCCCCGCAGCCTGGGCCCTGGGGTGGTGTGCGGCAGTGGGACAGTGACACTGGGGTTGGGGACAGGGGTCTTGTCAGAGTGGGAGGGAGGGCAGCGTTGGGTGCTGGGAGGAAAGCTGATCAGACACTTGAGGCTCGAGGGCAGATTAGTGCCCGATCTTTCCTACAAACCACTATGTAACTTTGGGCAAAATGGGCATCATTTTCCTTGTCCATAAACTGGAGAGGAGAGGATGTCCCTCCCAGCTCTGTGAATCGTGGCCTCTCTCTCCTCCTTTCCTTGACCTCTCCCAGCTCCTGTCCCCTTAGCTAAGCCCTGGCTTTATATCAGCCACCCTCCCGCTGTCAGCATAGCTCCGAGACAGGGCCAAGGTCTGCTTTCTTCCTCCTCCCTGGTCCCCAAATGCTCCTTGCGTTGTCCTGCGCCACTCTGATCCTGTGCAAACAAGTGGGTAGGCCTGCCCTCCCTCAGGTGTGGAAGCGAACCTCAGCCAGGAGCAGGGAGAGGACACTGCCCACGGGTAGCAGGGCAGACTCCACTGGGGACAGTGACAAAGACACGGACTGACATGGAGAGGCGCCCCAGGCCCTCCGGAAGGGAGCGGGGCCTGGATCCTGGGGTGGCTGTCCCCTATCCAGCAGCTCTGTGGGCCGGGGAGTGGGCCCAGGGAGCCAGGCAGAAGGAGGTTTCGGCCAGGGGCTTGATTTGCAGCAGGACTAGGATGCACAGTCAGTTCTGCGTCCAGGCTTTACCCACAGCAAATGTGTGACTCTCCCTCACCCTCTGGGCAGGGGTAGTGTAACCACCTTGCTTGCCTTATGTGTTGAAAAGGTGAAGTCATAAATGCCAACATCCACTGAGCACGCACCCTGCGTCAGGCATTAAGTGATCTTCATAACAGCCCTGTAAATTGGCCTCCCCTTTGGGGAGGAGGTAACAGGGGCACAAAACATCTAAGTGACTTATCTAAAGCTCCAAGGCTTATAAAGTGGCAGGACCAGGACTTTAATCTAACCCGAAGCCATACATTCAAGACTTATTACCATTTAGTTCCCTTGTGAAGCAGATGTTATTGTCTATTTTACAAGCATGGAAATGGGCTCAGAAGGGTTGAATTATTTGCCCAGGGTTAGTTACTAGGCAGACCGATGGCAGAACTAGGATTGGAACCCAGGCCTGACTGCCAAGCCAATCCTCCTCTCATTGGTCCATGTTGCGCCCGCCCCCAGCCCTCAGCACAGGGACGGTTCTGCAGGCTGGCCTGCCCAGGCCCCATAAGGCAGCCTAATCCCAGTCAGGGCCTGGGCGCGGTGAGGAGGCTCCAGGGTTGCAGAGGCAGCTAGCCAAACGCCACGGGAAGCAATTTGCTGACACATTTCCATCACTCCTGGATTCAAGCATCAATACCCCTTCTGGTACTCGCCCAGAGGAGGTGGATTTTCTGATGCATAAGAAGAGTAAGACCTGTCTACACCTAAGTCGTCTTCTTTTTGTGTTTTTTTTGGTTTTTTTTTTTTTTTTTGAGACAACCTGGCTCTGTTGCTCAGAATAGAGTGCAGTGGTGTCGTCCAAGCTCACTAGGACCTCAAACAGCTAGTTTTTAAAATTTTTTTGTAGAGACAGGGTCTCGCTATGTTGCCCGGGCTGATCTCGAACTCCTGGCCTCAAGGGATCCTCCTGCTTCAGCCTCCCAATATGCTGGGATTACAGGTGTGAGCCATGGTGCCTAGCTTAAGTCTTCTTTGGGAACAATACCAGGTGAGTTGCTATTTATATTCCACCTTCTTTGGAGAATCTCTGAAGACTTTAAAGTCATTGTCAACTAGTAAGTGTTGGTCTCACCATTTCTCAGGTTGGATAATTGAGGCTTGGAAAAGTAAACTCCTTCAATAAATCCCTTTGTGGTAACATGAGGCAGGAGATGGGGACACAGATGTGGAAGGCACGGCTCTGCAGACGTCACAGCGGCCTTGAGCCTTCCGTCGCCTGATGCCTGTGCACTGACGACAGTGAGGCCACTGCAACCGTGCAGCCCCGAAAGTGGTGCTGGAGTTAGAACCTCTTCCGAGGAACGCCCGAGAGTCTCGTCTTCGTCGGGCCACCTCACCACCACGCTCGGCTGCCTACGTTCACCAGTAGTAACACAAGTACAGCGTGTGCTCAATAATAAATATTAATCGGCTTCATAAAGGGCCCGAGAAAAGCTTTAAGGAGAAAGGATGTGGGGTCTTAACCTGGGCCTTGAAGGGAGTTTAGGAGGCGCAGAGATGGAGAAAGGACCGTGGCTGAGGAAGTAGCATGAGCAGGGCCACGAGGTGCGCTGGTGGGGGCTGTGGTGGAAGATGCGATCAGACCACACCGCAGAGTCCCGAGTCTTTTAGTTCCAGGGACCTGGTTGCCACGGAGTGATTTGCATCTGGTATTCTCTACAGTTTGACTTCTCTTAAGCCCAGAACCACGTTCTGCTCCATAGACTTCGTCCTTGGCAAGGAGCTGCACCTACCCAGGGGAAAAAAACCTCTTCCAAATTGGCACCAAGCTGCTGGAGAGGCTGGCAGAGCAACCTGGCTCATCTCTCCGTAGCAGTGACCACACTCGGTGCCTTAGAGCAGTCTGCAGCGATGCAAACATCCTCAGCCGGTGCTGTCCGACATGGTGGCACTAGCCACCTGTGGCTATCCAGCGCTTGAAATGTGGCTACAGAGACTGGGGATATGAATTTTTATTTTTATTCAATTTTCATTAATTAATTAATTTAAAACAGTCGTATGTGCACTGCTATTGGGTAGTGCAGGTTCACATTTCCTATCTGGCCGTGAACTTGAACTGTAAGCTCTACAAGAGGCCGATTGTACCTGGTTTTGCTTATAGGCTTATCCCCAGCACCCACACCAGCCCTAGGATGTGACTGGCACTCTATTAATAAAAAGTTGCCAGATAAATGAATTAGTGAAGGCTTTATTTCCTCCACTACTCTACAACCTCCTTAAGAGCAGGAGTGTCTTTTTTTTTTTTAATTCCAGTAAAAAACATATCTACCACCTTAACCATTTTTAAGTGTCTAGTTCAGTAGTATTAACTATATTCACATTGTTGCACAACAAGCGACTGTGTCTTTTTGTATTCTCAGAAGCCAGCACAGTGCCTGGCACATAATCTTAGTAAATATTGGCTGAAGGACTGCAAAGCACATGCCTTTCTGAAGGCCAGAACAAAGGTTCAGAACAAAGGCCATCTCTTACCACTCCCCCAGGCTTTAAAAACAACCTTGAGTGAAAGCTCTAGAGCATAGAGCAATGGGTTACAAAGAAGGTGACAGGACAATCTACTGGGCGTCGGCAATAAAAAAAAACTTTAATGTATGCTTTTAAAATAAAATAAAGTTTAATACACATAATATACTGATTGGCAATAGTACGTGGTTATGATTTATAAACATACAAATATTTGGAGGTGTTGGCTCTTATTTTTTGCTGATTATTTGGAGATCATTTCTCCAGGTCTCTGAGATAGACTGATGTTTCTAACTCTGATGAACAGGCTCTCTCTCATTCTCCAGCCATTTCTCCCCTTGTTCAGGGAACATTCAATACCTAGTAGGGATAAATAGGTTGCAGGTATGAGCCCGAGGAAGGCTGCACTAAAGAGAGATTTGCTCTTTGAGGTCAGTCTGAATGCTGTGAAGAATTAGAATATTGGCCACAGGCATCTTTGTATTTTCAAGCTCAATCCTTCCTTAGCAGAGGAGTCAAAACATCTGTTCTGGACCCCAAGTACATTTTCTTTCAGTCTTAGTCATAAAATTGTGACATACCCCAGGAGCGCTCAAAGGGGTTTATGAATCGAGATAGTTGGAAGAGAATCCATTTTCTGATCCTCAATTTTCTGTGCTCTTTTTCCTAAAGGCAAGCTTCCCAGAAAGGCATCCCCTTTCCCACTTGAGGGTAGAGAGCTTTACAAGAGAAAGCCACACCCCTCACCCATCTGACCCCACTATGGGTGCTGCCCTCAGGGTAGAAACCTCCATGGCACCAAAGAGAGCGACTGTTGGGGGTGGTGAGGCAGGTATGGAGAAAGACAGTGACTGTCAAGACGGGGGAGCAAGTCTTTTTGCAAGTCAAGTGGTTTCCAGCTCTGCTTCAACAAAATTGAAGGAAGCACTAATCAAATTGTCAACGGATTATGAAAAAACATTTTGATAATAATGTTATTAGGCATATAACTTGGAAGAAGTTCAAAGAAATGAATGACATTCTTATAACGAACTCTTGAGTTCCCATTTACTTATTTATTTATCCATGTGAACAATGTTTCCCAGTGTTTAAAACTACAAAGACAAAACATGGGAATGAAGTGGAGGCTGGACTTTGTGTCAGTCTATCAATAAGTCATAGTCATCCACACACGCATGCACTAATTGGGAAGAAAACCTGCCCCAACCGTATCATTAGGAGATGCATTTCCAGTTAAAATTTACTTTTTATGTTTAACAGTTGTTTATCAAATTTTACAATTATTTACATTGTTCTGATCAATTGAGTATTAAATACCCTAACAAAAAGTTTATAACACTCAGCTTTATGAACAAAGGAGAGTTTTTTGGTTTGTTTTTGTTTTTTGAGACAGTCTCGCTCTGTCACCTGGGCTAGAGTGAAGCAGCGTCATCATAGCTCACTGTAGCCTCAAACTCCTGGATCCAAGTGATCCTACTGCCTCAGCCTCCTAAATAGCTGGGACTACAGGCGTGCACCACCATGCCCAGCTAATTTTTTCTATTTTTAGTAGAGATGGGGTCTCACTCTTGCTCAGGCTGGTCTCAAACTCCCAACCTCAAGAGATTCCCACCGCTTCAACCTCCCAGAGTGCTAGGATTACAGGTGTGATCCACTTTGCCCAGCCTAAAGGTTTTAATTTCAAAATTTTTATTTAATAGGTTAATCAATAAAATATTTTCAAGTATAAAAAATATTTACATTAGATAAAATCTGTAACAAGAGTAGAATGGAAATAAAAATGGAGGAAAAGGAACAATGTAAACTTCTAATTGTTAAAGAATTAGAGTTTATTCCCTTATTTTTTATTTTTTTTAAGACAGAGTCTCACTGTGTTGCCTGGGCTAGAATGCCATGACATCAGCCTAGCTCACAGCAACCTCAAACTCCTGGGCTCAAGCGATCTTCCTGCCTCAGCCTCCCGAGTAGCTGGGACTACAGGCACATGCCACCATGCCTGACTAATTTTTTTCTATTTTTAGTTGTTTGGCTAATTTCTTTCTATTTATAATAGAGACGAGGTCTCGCTCTTGCTCAGGCTGGTCTCGAACTCCTAAGCTCAAGCAATCCTCCTGTCTTGGCCTCCCAAAGTGCTAGGATTACAGGCATGAGCCACCGTGCCTGGCCTTATTCCCTTATTTTTTTTAATGGATTTTAGAGGATATAGAATTGTTATGGCATTTAGATTCCATTAGACATTTAAAAGAAAGTTTTATAACTGTATTTTTAAAATGTCAATATTCGGCCTGCAGTCCCAACTACTCAGGAGGCTGAGGGGGTAGGATCACTTGAGGCCCAGGAGTTCAAGTTCATCTTGGGCAACATAGAAAGACCCCATCTTTAAAAAAACTCAATATTCATTTTTCTTTGAATTTTCATAATGACTACATAATAAAGGCACATTGAAAGTGGAAAAAAGTCAATATTCATAAAATGCTTAAAAAGATATCCTTTAGAATTATTTAAACTTGTGATGGAAAATTTCAAAGCCAACTTTAAAAATGCAAGAGGGTATGTAACCTAAAAGATTCTTTCAGGGGATTTGAAGGCTACTGACTGGAAGGTTAAAGGTCTCCCAAGGAAGTGCCGACTTCCACTCCTAAGGTACCACCAGGTGGGCCTCTGGAGGTGTATCTGACCCACTCAGCCTGCACAGGGGATCTTTGGTGTGGCTAAAAACACACAAGAAACAAAAAACCCTCAGCAGCATATCCTGCCCTCAGGCTCTGTAAGGCCCCCTGGGGACCCCACTCCTGGCCTGGCCTGTTCTCAGGCCCCTTCCCAGTTCTCAGCTTCCCTCACCTAGCCCATATCCCCCCTCTTCACCTCTCTCTCCCTCACCCCACTGCCCCACCCCCACAGTCCTGCCTGTCACCTCCCAGCCCCAGCCTTCCAACCCGGGAGTAAATAAACCACCGGGCAGGGACCCAGACAATGGGCCTTGGCAAAGAGTTAATGGGCTGGGCCTCTGGCGTTAGCCGAGTGTGACCAGAGCTGGCAGGGGGCCTGGCCTGGCGCCAGCATCGATTACGACTAGACGGAGCCAGGGCAGACTTGGCACGGTCAGGCCCCACAGCTGGCAGACTCAGTCACCCTGGCCATGAGGGCACGAGGCTTGCCTGGGTGCCCGCTGCCACCCTCAGGCTGTGCTCCCGTGGCTGCCGTCACTGCCAGGGGGAGGGGCCGCCTGTCGGACACCCAGACCCTGGGTCCCTGTCTTCCCAGCAGACTGTCCCTGATCAGGCCTCTTCCTGTCCCAGGCTGCCTCTGAGGCTGCTCTGTGGCCCTACAGATAGGGGGAGGGGAGGGGAGTGAGGGGAATGGGGCTGTGGCCAGGAATGAGGAGCCAGGGAGGTTGCTAAGCTTGGCTGGTGTCTGTCAGCCCTCATTTCTGGTCTCCACATTCAGTACAGGGCCTTTCTTTTCCTGTCCCTCAAAACCCTACTGGGCCACTGGGCTCTGCTACACCTCAGCAGCCCCACCCTGAAGAGGAGCTGGGGGTGGCAGGAGCCCACCGGAGGGCTCTACCAAGCTTCTCTGCTAAGGAGCTGTTCTAACAAGTGGGACTTGCCTGGGGCGAAAGGGCTTTTCCTGGTTTTCTGAGTTTCCTGCTAGCTCCCAGCATCCCCTGAAACACTCCCCCAGGCAAGGAGCTGAAGCCGGCTGCTCTCCTGTGCTGAGGAGATCCATGGTCTCTCTGTCTTACTGAGCAAAGGTTTGGCTTCTTTGGCTTGACATCAGGGAGATATATCATTCCACTGGGCAGAATCTCCAAATTTTAGGCCGTTGTCAGTATATCTCTCCCCTGAGATGTCCAGAAAACTCCACTGAGGAGAGAAAACACCTGGCCACATACCCGGAGTGACAGCCCCTGCATTCCAAGGCCACAGGTGGAGAAAGGGGAGGTTGAGTCCTGAGGGCCGAGGCTGCTATAGCCAGATCCACCCGGCCTGATAATCCCTGCAGATGGAGCGAGGCCTTCAGGCCTCCCATCCAGGGAGGCCATTGGAATCCCCACTCTACCCCCACCACCCAGAGAGGAAGCTGACGCAAGAAGCACGGGAAAGTGGACCGGCAGCTAGCTCTCAGGCCAGCTCCAGTTCCTCCTCTTGCCCTCAGTTTACCTTGTCTCTCTTCTCAAGTCTGGCACATGTATTGACTGACTAACTGATGTTAGGGCTTGGCAGGTTGGGGAAATGTGTGGTCCACGAATGACACTAACCTAACAACACTGGGGAGTTGTGGTCTCCAAACCATGCAAGATGACACAACGGCAAGTGAGAAACAAAACCAGCCTGGACTAGGGATGTGAAATGTCCAGACATTTGGATACATAGGAGGGATGGGGGAGGGATGAATTTTCTATAAAAGAAATAGTGACATTTGGTACAGAAATAGAAATACATATGGGCTGGGGGCGGTGGCTCACGCCTGTGGTCCTAGCACTCTGGGAGGTCAGGAGTTGGAGACCAGCCTGAGCG
This sequence comes from Mirza zaza, assembly GCA_008750895.1. NCBI lineage: Eukaryota > Metazoa > Chordata > Mammalia > Primates > Cheirogaleidae > Mirza > Mirza zaza. The sequence goes on from VSMD01131027.1 coordinate 47,989, forward strand.
AGAATGAGACCCCATCTCTACTAAAAATAGAAAAAACTAGCTGGGTGTGGTGGCGTGCACCTGTAGTCCTAGCTCTTCTGGAGGCTGAGGCAGAAGGATTGCTTGAGCCCAGGAGTTTGAGATTGCTGTGAGCTAGGCTAACGCCACGGCACTCTAGCCAGAGTGACAGAGCGAGACTCTGTCTCAAAAAAAGAGAGAGCAATACATATGATTCTTTCTCCCTCCACCCCCCTCGATACTTACTTTTTTAATGTCCTTGAAGGACCTACAAAAATCACTTAGGTCGTTTAGGAACACAAAATATGCTATGCATAACTTGGCTCATAAAATTGTCACCTTTGTTATATGGTTTCAGAGATGTGAAGTCCCGTTTAAAAGTTAAAAACACACTGTTAATGTAGAGTCTGTGTTTCTGCCCAATATTTTTCAAACCAAAAGACTCCTCAGGGAGTCTGATTTTTTTCCTTTCTTTTTTTTTTTTTTTTGCCCTGGCCTTCATATCTACTGTCTGGACTGTCCTTTTGGTGGCCATTTCCACAGGAGCTCGTAGACTTTTCACCCTGGGTAACCACACACCTGGACCTGAGCAGCCAGTCGCATAAGGCCCAGGGCTTAGAAGGGCCCTGCACTTGGTCGAATCTTCTGTTGTTACCGTCTTAAAATTCTCCATAGTTCTTTAATAAGGGTCCCCATTTTGCTTCTTGCACCAGCCCCCCAACATAGGTTTTGGGCTGTGCTCAAATCCAGCGTCTTCTCTCCAGGAGCAGGGATGCCCTTGCCCTTGGGAAACTCTGGCTTCTCCTCCGGCCTCCTTGAGCCTCCCCTGCCCGCGGCCAGCTCATCAGCATCCTCCTCACACCCCCTCGCCCCTGGCTCTAGGGACTGCTGGGAACACAACCACAAATGCAGCCTAGGCAGCCTGTTCCCGGTGCAGGCTGATTGTTGGAGCAGCGGCTGGCTCCTCGCTCCTGCTGGTGTCCCCTCTCGCAGAGGGGGAAGCCTTCAAAGAAGCCATGCCTTCCTGCCTGCTCCCTTCGCATCCTGCGCCAGTCTGATGGTGTTTTTGCCGCTTTCCTGTCAATCTGGTGGGAGAAGTTCAAAGAGACTCTGTCTTCCTTTCTGGCTTCCTTTCCAGACGGCGCAGCTTTCTCTGGGCTGCTCCCCTGCCCCACCTCTCTCGAGGAAACTAGTCTCCCTCTTCCCCCTCTCTCACCCACAAAGGTCCATTCCGAAGCCGGGCGGTGGCAGGGAGGTGGTGGGCACCTGAGGCACAAGGTAGGTGGGAAGTCTGCCAACACCCCCTGTGGAGCTGGACCGCTCCCAGGCTTGGGGAGGAAGAAGCAGGGAAAAAGAGGGCCTCCCCTCCCTGGGCTGGAGGAATGTTAGCACCTCTCAGTAGAGCACCCACAGTCTCCAATTCTGGGAGAAGGTGACTGTTCACAACTTGCTTCTCCTGGACACACTTCTTAGTGGGTGATGACAATCCAGAATTTGTCCCACCTGCTGCCTTTCTGTTGGGAAACCTTAGCTGCTCAGGCTACTCACTGCCAGGAGCCTTGATCCCAAGGGTCTCGAAGGGGCCTCTAGTTCAGAATGTGTGGCGGTCGCTCCCAGCCAAGACCATCACTCTCCCAAGTTGGGAGTTCTCCAGTTCTCCTGAGGCACGGGGGGTTGCCCGGCAACGTGCCTGGTCAATTCTAACTGCCCCGGGAAGCCCAGTGTGGTCCTCAGGGCAGAGTCCACGCTCAGTCAGCATCACTCCTCCATTGCTGCTCTCCCTGCTTCCTCCTTTAACTATGAAAACAAGCCCGCAGCACCTGGAGGGAGAAGAGCCTCACCTGCCATCTTCAGGGCATAACCACTCACTGGAAGACAGACTGCCAGGCCCAGGGACAAGCCCAGGGCTCCAAGCCTTCTCTTTCAAGATCAGCATTGAAGCCAACCAGAGACAAACTATGCACTGTCCCCGGACCAGAGGGACAAGTCTGAATAGGGCCCAGAGCCGGCAGGAACACGCACTGAACATCTAAATCCCCAAAGAGTAGAGGGCCTGGTTTCCAGAAAGGCCACAAAGGGTAGGCTGCATGCAGAGGACCAAAAAGGCTCCCAAGAAAGGGGGGAATCACCCTGGGGCAGAAGACGGGCAGAGGACAAATGAGTCAGCAAAAGTCACTTCCCACCTCCCCAAGGAAAGAGGAGCGAGGGTGGGAATTTCCACCCGGACTGGCAAGCTGGGAGGTGAAAGCAGAGGGGGAAAGAGGTACATAGGGCAGGACAATGATTCACCTTGAGTCTAAGTGATAAGAGAAGGGCAGGAATTGAGTAAGCGGTGGGAGTTTAGCAATCTCTGTCAATCGTGGGACCCACAGTGCCTGCGACTTTCCTTGCAGGATGAAGACAAGTGAACTTAGAGGGAGCGCTAAGTGAGACGCAGGGGATGGTTAGTGACCTCGTGCTCAGTTGCTGCTAGAGCAAGGCCTAACCCTGACTCATGCAACGTCCATGTTCTGGGCCTTCAAGGAAGTGTCCGCAGCAGAGTGGTGGTGAGGATGTGGAGCCGCTACTTTTGGGGGAAGAAAAACTTAAGGTAGCTCCTTACCTCGCACAAATGCCAGTTCTACTAAATAATAATAATTATTATTTTTTGAGATCTTTTCACTGACTTGGAAAATCATTTTTTTTTTTGAGACGGAGTCTGGCTTTGTTGCCCAGGCTAGAGTGAGTGCCGTGGCGTTAGCCTAGCTCACAGCAACCTCAAACTCCTAGGCTCAAGCAATCCTGCTGCCTCAGCCTCCCAAGTAGCTGGGACTACAGGCATGCGCCACCATGCCCGGCTAATTTTTTCTATGTATATTAGTTGGCCAATTAATTTCTTTCTATTTATAGTAGAGACGGGGTCTTGCTTTTGCTCAGGCTGGTTTCGAACTTCTGACCTCAAGCAATCCGCCTGCCTCGGCCTTCCAGAGTGCTGGGATTACAGGCGTGAGCCACCGCGCCCGGCCGGAAAATCATTTTTATTCTTGAAAGGAAGCAGTGTAAAAAGAAGCTACAAGCATGTATAGGTGAACACTTGAATATTTTTATGTGAAAAGTTTTATAAGCATAAGAGCAACGGAAATCACAAAGGAAAAGCTTGATTGACGTGACAACATTGAAAATATGTGTTACTTGACTAAGTGAAATTGTAAGACAAATAACAGTTTATAAAGAACTCTTATAAATAGACAATAAAATACTAACTCCACAAGTTATGAGTCAAATACTAAGGAAAAGGCAATTTGCAGAAGCAGCTATGGCAATTAAGTATATAAATATTTCTCACTCTTTTAGAAAATAAGACAGTGTAAGTAAAACAATGAAATGTTTCTTTTCACTCATAAATCAGCAAAATAAAAGTGTTTAAAATGATGATACAGCTGATTCTTGAACAACATGGTGTGATCAGCGTGGGTCCACTTTTAATAAAATTTACAGCCAGTGTGCCTGTCACTGTTGCCTCCTTTTCCACCTCTGCCACACCTGGGACAGCAAGACCAGCCCCTCCTCTTCCTCCTCAATGTGAAGACGATGAGGATGAAGACCTTTATGATGCTCCACTTCCACTTAATGAATACTAAATATAATTTTCTTAATATTAATAATATTTTATTTTCCCTAGCTTACTTTATTGTAAGAATACAGTATATAATACATATAACAAACAAAATATGTGTTAACTATTTATGCTATCAGTGAAGTTTTGGTCAACAGTAGGTATCAGTAGTTAAGTTTTGGGGGAGTCAAAAGTTATGCGTGGATTTTCGACTGTGCAGGGTTCGGTGCCCCTCACCCCTGCATGTTCAAGGGTCAACTGTAGTGTATTTAATGTTGGTTGAACTTGTGTTAGGTTGGACTTCCATACACTGTAAACAAAAGTGTAAAATGATACAAACTTTCTGGAAGACAATTTGAGGACAGGTATCAAAGGCTTTTGAGAAATCCATAGCCTTTGTGTCCAGAGATGGTTAGTTATCCACTGATTATGCCCTTTAATCGTGATCAGAGGCTAATCAGCTTTCTTTTCCCGGTATTCCACGGTATACAGGTGACGTGAGGAAGTGGCTATATCAGCCAGGGACTATATTTCCAGTTCTCCTTGCAGTTAATGTGGCACGATGCGACTAGACCCCCACTAATGGGAACTGAATGGTGGTAGTATGTGTCTCTTCCAAGCTGCCGTAGTTAAGAAGCAGATGTGCCTTCTCCACCCTCTCTTTTCCTGTTGAAAGGGGCTTTTGACAGTACATACTGATGAAGACAGAGTGACGAGCTGGAAGGGACCTGGATCCTTGAATCACCATGGTGAAGGCCACCCACCAAATACTCACATTAGGCAGCTGTGTGAGTAATAAACTTGCATTGTGTTAAGCCTTTGCAGCTTGGGGCCTTATCTACTATAGCAGTTAGTGTTCCTTACATGTATGACCCAGAAATTGCACTTATAGGAATGTTTCCTAAAGAAATAATGAGAGATGCAAAGATTGATAGACTCTAAGAACAATGAACAACCTCTAAGTGAGTATAATCACAATGAACCCTGCACAGGGCTCTAAAACATGGGAATGGGAAAGGGCCAGCAGAGGACAAAAAATAAATTAGACAGCTGCTCAGTCGTACAAATACTAGAAGTTGTGATGGGAATAAGGAAGAACAGCAGTTGAAAAGAAAATTGAAAAGCTCATCAGCAAGCCCTGTGTTTTACAGGTGTATAAACTGAACCAGTTGCGCAAACATTTTGGAATAGGCTAGTGAATGGATCCTGGGATGGAAATGCTCTAATCGTGATCAGAGGCTAATCAGCTTTCTTTTCCCTAAGAAATCCTTTGACATATGATTAAGTTGTCAAGGTCTCTTTTACCTTTTATATCTAGATTTCTCCAGCCCAAGTCCCCTAATGTTATTGTTTTCATAACTCTGAAGCCTTTTCCTGTCCTCTGCATAATTGATCCTTCTCACCACTTTCTCTGACCCCAGCAGAGATGGTAGTGTTGTAGGCTAAGTAGCAGTACTAGAACTTATGTTAATATTGCTTATACTTGCAAATCACCTTCACATATGTTGCACATTTTACATATGTTGTACTATTTTACACAATTGTAATCCCTGCTTCAAAAAGCATCTTTCAGATTGGTGAGTCTCAAGTACACCAGAGTTTATTTTCAAGTCTCTATCATTTTATTTTTGAAATAGTAATCTCCAACATGGGCAGAGAGAAAGAACAAAAAACCTGCTCCTCTTTGGCTACTATATTAGTCAGGGTACGTTAGGATATGCTGTAGTAATAAAGCAACCCCCAAATTCTAGTGGACACAGAAAAGGTTTGTTTCTCTCTTATGCTACATGTTCATTCCAGGCTGTCTAGGGGCTGGACATAATCACTCCACATAATCACTCAGGGACCCAGGGTGACAAAGGTTACACCATTTTGTAGTTGTGCTTTCAGAATAAGAGGCCTCTTCAGTCACTGAAACAAGGAAAGAGAGAGTAAAGAATAGCACATGGGTGTTTTCTGCCTCAGCCCAGAGGTGACACGCATCATTTCTGCTTGTATTTCATTGCTCAGAACTTGTCCCATAGCTCACTTAACATGCAAGACGAAATACAATGTTTAGTGAGCACTGCTGTCTCTGCCTTAATTACATTTCTCATCCTGTCTACATTTCCTCTGTGGGACTGCCTATTTTCTACTTATCTGTGTGTGTATACAGTTATCTCACTTTCTGAGATTTCACTAGGACAGGGGTAGCAAATATGTGCTGCTGTTGTGCTGTGGTTTCCTCCTCCCATGCCCGGAAGACATTTCTCCTTGGTCATGGCACTCTTTTCTGCTAGGCCTAGATGTAGCATCAGAAACCTTCCCAATACAGGTGGCTTCCAGTTGCACAGCATCTTCACTGGAGATGACACTTATCTGACATTCTCTGCCTGAGGAATTTCACTGACCCCCTGGGAGTGGAACTAGCCTGCTTGGTTCCAATCTACACGACTCCACTACTTTCTTCAGGGATGGATGGGACCAGCAACGGCATGATCACTTCTGTTATCTGTGTTGTTCACAAACACCCTAATCTCAGGACTCCAGTGTCACCATCATTTTCGGGTCTGCTATTTTCCCTTTAACTTCTACCACTTTGATCCTGGTAAGAACAATCAAAGGAAACTTGACTTCCTTCACAGCTAACATGGGCTTCTTACCCATAAACTGAAAGAAAAGAAATCTTTAGGGTAAAAACAAGAACACGAGTCCTTCTCCACCAGGACACTGAAATGAATCAGCCCAGACCTCCTCTCCAGCAGCCTCCACGGTTTCACAGGTCACTCCCCTAAACAGAGAAAGGGAATCTGTCTTTCCTTCCTTCAGTGACATGGAACAAACAGAATGCTTGTTCCATAAACAAACATAAAAGTAAAAAAAAAAAAATAAATTTTTCTCATAAAAGTAAAAAAAAAAAATAAATTTTAAAAGAAAATTTCAATTTCCTTTAGGGTTAAACAAAGTAGGATCTCAATAGGAAAATCCGGAATGTTCTTCCCCTCAGCCATTAAAAATCTGCTCACGATTTTTCTGTTTCTTGCAAGCTTTATCTGGAGCCCCTGGGGTCTCTGGTAAGAGATACTTCAGCAAATAGAGAAGTTGGGGCAGGCTGCTGGCTTCCTTGTGTTTTTTTCCTCTGAGCCATTTCCCAAAACTTCTTAAAGTCCTCACGTTATACAAAGTGAAGATTTGTTCTCTCTGCACCAATAGTCGAGAAATCTCTCCCAACAGGAGTTTTCACTACTGTTGCTGTTTGGAATTGGCTCAGCAGACGTAAACAGGGTCATCCGGGGCCAAAGAGGGTGGGTGTTTAGTTTTAAAGCTCGGGGTTAAGAGTGAAAGCATGTGACTCCAGCCTGGCCAGAAACAGAGAAGCCTTTGTGTGCAGCCAGCGAGCGAGTGGCAGTCCTGAGGCTAAATGCAGGGGGAGGGGAGAGAACGCTGACACAGGTTGCAGGGGCTGAGAGGATCCCACTGGAGGGAGATTAACTCTTTGTTTCAGGCTCCCGGGCTTCCACAGGGACAGCTTCTGTTTGTGGCTCACAGTAGAGTGAAAAAAAAGAAAAACCTTAAAAAAATAGAGTTTGCAAAGGGACACACATGCTCCTGCAGCAGCGAGGGACCGGGAGGCAGACCGGAGCAACTGGAAGCAAGAGCAACGTCCGAGGGGAGTTTTAGGTAGTTTATCCATAGGACGTTCTTGGAGTCCTCCCATCCACAGTGCCTGGCCCAGTGCTCCCCCCCTCACACACACACAGTCCCCTTCTGCTCCCGGGTGGCTGGGATGGTCCCAAGGAGAGAGTGGTCAGCCCGGACCACACCTCCCCCAGGTCCTCCTCCGCAGGAGAGGAGGGTGGTGGTTGGCAGGGCACTGCTGGAGGGAAGCTGGCAGGCTGCTGACTCAGCCCACCCTGGCTGTGCCCTCAGGCACCAGCAGCCTGTTGGCAGTGTCCCTTACCAAGGTACTCCGGACCCACAAACGCTTGGCGAGCTTGGGCTCTGCTCAGAGCCGACACTGAGCAAGGCAGGGGTGGCCTTCAGTCTTCCCGCCTGCCCCAGGGCCGGCGTGCCCTTTCCCCAACCCCAGCTCAGCCCAGAAATTGCTGCATTGAACCTTACTGAACGGAGCAAGTCAGATTTCCTGAAAGTCTGCAGAATGTGACTTCCAGACTTCGGCAGGGGAAGGAAAGGAAACAAGGCTCATTTTGCCACTTGAAGCTGGTCCCGTGGGACAGCGCGGGAGTAGTTCAGAAGAGAATAGGGCAGTGGATGGCACGCATTGCTGGGCGCCACACCGCAGCACTCCCCACTCCTCCCATGGCGATTCTTCACGTCTTTCCCCGATGCAGATTGCCGAGCTCCTGGCAAGTGTCAAGGTCTTTGCTGGATAGTGGGGCTACCGTGATGAATGAGACAGACCAGTGCCTGCCCACAAGGGGCCTTCAGTCCATTCAGATGAGCAAAAAGCCACACACACAATAATGTTCTTTAGTGGTCAAGAAAATGGTAGCTGCTGGTGGCGAGAGGTGATGAGGGCATTTGCTGGTCTTATTAGTACGAAGTCCAGTCTTACAGTTGGAATTCAGTTTCCCCATTTGGTGAAATGTCATCAGCTCTTCTCCACATTTCATGGAAGAATCACCAAAATTATATATCTGGAATGGCCATAAGCTGCAGAACACTGCAGCAGTACCCAGGCCTGGTCCTCAGGCAAGAGGCTCACTGACCCCAGCCTCGATCTATCGGACTCAGGGGCTAATGGATTTCTCTGTGGTTGCTGTTTAGAACAGTCCCCAGCCCTCTTGAGAATGTGTGTGTCTTCAGTACCTATGAAATTGGTGCCCGGGGCTCAGGGGCAGTTGGCAAATGTAATGGTGTGTTGGAAATGACATTGCAACCACGCACTGAGCCCTCTCCACTTCAAAGACAGAATCACTGGGCAGAACCCCGGGCTCACTCAGGTGCAAAACAAGAAGCTTTCATCAGGGTTGCCCAGACCTCCTGGGCCTTTGCCTCTGTTAGCTCCTGGGTCTCCCATGGCCAAGGCCACATTCTCCTGCACCTCCAACCTCTGACTGCTCCTCGCCAGCTCATTCTGCACGAACCTCTGAGACTCCTTGATCAGAAGCCCCTTTTTGAGTTTATGGAAAGGCATCGCAGGTTCATTGCCCCGCTTTGAGCTGGGGCAATGAAGAGTTGCAAAGATAACTGTGGCCACAAATACCCTCTCTCTGGGCTGGGGTTGTAGCCTCCAAAAGGGCCAGACCATTTTCATAGCTTCGGTCTCCGAGTGTGCAGACAGGAAGTGCACATCTCTGAAATCCAGAATGCAGTGCAATAAACACAAGAGCCTCCAGAGATTGCACCATCCTCTTTCACAGAACACAGGGTGAAATGTACAGGAGGTAGAAGTCATTCCTTGGAATAGGAGGAAAGTCAGGAGCAGAATGAGCAAAGAGCTTCCTTTGGTTTCTAAGTTTTTGCAGTACTTGTTCTTTTGCTTTTTCCTCTGCATAAAACCATAATCTTTAAACCCAGGGACCAAGTGACAGGTTCAGAGCCTCAATAATTTGCCTGAAATCTTAGCCTGACATCTTATGCCAAAATTCTGTGCATATAAGAAGTCTGTGCATATAAGGTGCCTTTCCCAAGGAGAGGATCCCTCTATTATTTTAGTAGAATCTCAAAAGAGTTTAAGACCCAACAAAAAAACTGCTGAATACAATGCTGGGTAGGTCACAGACATGGTCTGGTCTTGTCCCATTGACAGATGAGGACACCAAGGACCAGAAAGGTGAAGTCAACTTCCTTGCCCAAAGTCATTCAGCCAATAATTGAGAGTCAGCTTAAAAACCTCGTCTCCTTAATCCCAGTTGGGTGGGTTTTCCACTGTTCCACGCCACCTAGATTTCTTGTAGGCCATAAATTTGAGGGCAGGGACCATATGGGCTATTTCTTTCAAATCTCTGCACTGAACTTAGGGTGGTGCCTTGCTCCTGGTAAGGGGCTCAGTCGGTGCCATTGATCCACTCAGTGGACCTCATCTTCTCAGGGACAGGGGCAACATTCAAATGCTGGTGACAGATCCACCTGCAGGGTAGCATGGGGGCAGGAGACCTTTGAATGGCAGCAAAAGCAGTGGCCAGACAAGACGTCACTTACTTTCACACTCGCTTTAGGGCAATTCCAATTCCAATTCTAATTCCACTCTGAACCTTCCCTATTAGGAGGGCAAAATTTTCTCCTAGGAAGCAGGAGATTAAGGACAGAGTGAGTGGTTGGCTTTAGTGGTTCAAAGGAGTGTCATTTTACTCAGGGATTGGTTCCAAGACCTCCTGTAAAGCAAAAGTCACATGAGGTGAAAATTCCCCTTGAAAATCCTTTAAAACACCCATGAAGTACAATGAGCAGACATTACCACTTAAAAGGAAATCCCAACCAACCTGCTTTTCTTCCAGGTTGGAAGGGAGTGCTGATGCCCCGGTTGAGCAGCAGACGGAAACACTGGCTAGCATTTAGGGCCATATTGGACCGAGAAACTTACTTATCTTTGAGTGTGATGAGATGTTGGTGTGATGAGGCCAGGGAAGGGCTGTTGGTCATGCGTGTTCCCACATCATGCTCCCTCCAGGCACTACGCACTCATCAAGTGAAAAGGCAGGAGACTGGCGGCTGCACTGTGTCGCTATATATCATTATGTCACTATAGGTGGTCCCCCTTCTCTTTCTCTCTCTCAGCTGAGTTTGCACGGTTGACTTTGCACAAATTAAATGGGTGCTTCAGGAATCTGCACCTTAATACTAGCACCTCCTCATGTTGCTACCTTGGGCTGCCACTCCCAAATTCCTGACCCACAGAAACTGTGAGATGATAAATGTTTGCTGTTTTAAGCTGCTAAATTGGGGGGTAATTTGTTTCACAGAAGGGTAGCTGGAGAGGCGGGCTCAGGAATGAGCCGGTAGGGCAAGTTTTCCAGTGCAAGTGATGGGATTGGGTCTGCCATTTAGAAAAGTTCCCCTGTCAGCATAGAAGACTGTGCTGTGGCAGGGGCAAGGCTGGTCAGGAGGCTCTGCAGTCGTCCAGGCAATAGGACTTATGTGAAAACAACAAGAAGAGACAGGCAGAGAGACGATAGGTACAAGAGACCATTTCCAAGTAAGAAAATGGTTGGAGCTTATTGATCAACTGCCTATAAATGATAAAAGTAATATTATTAATAATATTAATAGCTAACATTTATTGAAAACTTACTATATCCCAAGCACTAGTCTAAGCACCTTATACATATTCACACATTCAATCCTCATAACAACCTTATCAGCCGGGCACGGTGGCTCACGCCTGTAATCCTAGCTCTCTGGGAGGCCGAGGCGGGTGGATCATTTGAGCTCAGGAGTTTGAAACCAGCCTGAGCAAGAGCAAGACCCCATCTTTACTATAAATAGAAAGAAATTAATTGGCCAACTAATATATATAGAAAAAAAAATTAGCCGGGCATGGTGGCGCATGCCTGTAGTCCCAGCTACTCGGGAGGCTGAGGAAGGAGGATCGCTTGAGCCCAGGAGTTTGAGGTTGCTATGAGCGAGGCTGACGCCACAGCACTCACTCTAGCCTGGGCAACAAAGCGAGACTCTGTCTCAAAAAAAACCAAAAAAACAAAAAAAACCAACCTTATCGCTAGGTACTGTTATCTCATTTTACAAATGAGGAAATTGAGGCACAGAAAGATTATGTGAAATGCCCAGTGCCACATAGGGTTCAAACTTGGGTAGCTGTGCCTTTAACTTCTCACTGTACTTCCTCTTGAGGGGATAGGAGAGAAGAAGAGGGGATAGAGGTAAGACAAAGAGGAGCTTTTGGGGTTTCTAGCGGGGGCAGCTGAGTGCAGCCTTAACCAAGCTAGGAGAAGAGCACTTGAAAGGAAGACATTGCTGTCACCAATCACCTACTGATTCCCTGTGTGTCTCGTAGGAACTGCTCAATGGGCTCAACTACAACCCAGCAAGTACAATGCAGAATCACATCCGGACGTGGCACTAGGCCCCACTTCTACCACGCTCCAGTGAAAATAAACCTCTCTGTCCAAATATAGAGTGGTTAGAAGTGCCGTGTTTTACAGGAGAAGAGGCAGTTATTTGGCATTAAAAATAGATAAGTTTTGGCTTTCTTCAAGATCTGGACAAGAGCAGCGCAATTTCCAAATGGAAACACAGATGGATGGGGCGAGTCCCCCTCAGACTGACTCAGCTATTTAAAGAGCCCAAAGGGAAAATTACGTCCCTTTTCTGGGCCTCAGTTTACTCTTCGATAAGACAGAGAGGTCAGACAAGACGATCCAGCCTCAAGTCAAGCTCCAACCCTTTATCAGGATAGGAACTGGAGTCCAAGGCTGGACCTCAGAGAGCTAACAACTCCCTAGATCATGGAGGGCCCAGCACAGGCGAGGCAGGTTGGCCCTTTAGTTCGCAACTTGCTGCTGATAGAATCAGGAAGCTTTGTTTGTTTGGGGCTTTTGTTGTTGTTGTTGAGACAGGGTCTTGCTCTGTCACCTGGGCTAGAGTGCAGTGGCATCATTACAGCTCACTGCGACCTCCAGCTCCTGGGCTCCAGTGATCCTCCTGCCTCAGCCTCCCAAGTAGCTGGAACTACGCCCAGCTACTTTTTCTATTTTTGTAGACACAGGGTCTCCCTCTTGCTGCTCCGGCTGGTCTTGAACTCCTGGCCTCAAGTGACCCTCCTGCCTCAGCCTCCCAGAGGGCTAGGATTACAGGCGTGAGCCACTGCGCCCAGGCAGGAATAGGTTTTCCTGAGGATTTTCAGAACTCTGTTGATAGCTTTAAATTACCCTTTTGAGTCGGACACATTGTTAACCAACAAAGAACTGCAGGGGAGGCAGTCCCTACAACTAACACGCCTCCTGAGCTGCTACCGTGACCGGAGGAAGGGGTAGTGGGTGTGCATGGAAGGGACCCTTTCCACCACCGAGTGCCAGTGTTGGGCAGGTCCTTTGTCACATCCCCTTTAATCCTGCAAGGCAAGCATAGCTATATTTTCCACATGGAAGAATGAAAGCTGAGAGGTTACATAACTTGCCCGGGATCATTCGGCTGGTAGAGGCTGGAACTGGGATCCGATGATTTTCAAAGTCCACATCTTTCTACCTCGTGGGGCCTCTGCTGCGCTGCTCACTGTGTCATCAGAATCACTCTTCTCAACCCCAAGAGGGGAAAAGAAGTCGTGAGCCAAGAGCCTCCAGGGTAACGCAAGACACCAGCCAAGAAACAAGTCTGGGGTCTTTAATTTCTTAACTGATCCCCTTGCTTTTTTTACTACCCCTTGGCAAAGAAAAGATCAGCTTCGCTTTAAATGGTTTTATTAAAAATTGTACCAATCGATGGGGGGGAAAGATATGTACACACACATATATGCAGGTGTAGAACATAAACATAAAGCCAAAGACTCTGTACAGGTTAAAAAAAAAATGGGTCCCCACTCCTCTCCCTCTCCCAGAGGCAGAGAGCCCAGACCCCAGGGCAGCTAATCTGGGGATGAATGAAATGCTACATTCTCACTAGGTCTCCCCCGACAGCCCTGTGGATCCAGGGACAGAGGAGAAGGCTGGGCAAAGCTCCCAGAGCAGGGAGAGGCACTGGCCACCTGCAGAGAGAGAGACACAGTACTGGTCCGGGACCACGTGTGGCTCTGGGCACCTTGAGCTCAGAGGGGAGGTGGGGAGGCTGGCACACCAGTGGGAGAGCTCAGCTTTACCTGCTGTTCCCGCAAGTCCCCACCAGCCCTAAGGCTTCCTAAGGGTGGCAGGTTAACCCCTTTCAGCCGGAGCATTTGGCCAGGATGGCCTGCTTCCAAGGGTCCTCACTCACACACAGAGGGACCCTGCAGTTTTTCCAGCCTGGCCTAGCACTGACTTACAGAAGCCCAGCAGCCACGGCCACTGAGTCCTCCCACTTCTGCTACTTTCGCCTCTCCCTACCCCACCTCCTGTCATGTCCCCCAAAAAGATGACAAGTGCTCATTGGGGTAGTGTGCTCATTGCTGACCAGGACAGTCACAGTGGCTCCATAGCACCCTTCTCTGGAGGCTTTGAGCTGATGGTGGCCCTGGCTGGACTCTCCCAAACAACCCCCTCCTGGACATGCGCAGGTGGGAGCTGCCTGTGGATGGGGCTGGGCCACCGGGGCAGTGAGACAGGTCAGCTCGGCCCCTCGGCCCTCGAAACAAGCCTGCCACCTAGCTTTGGACACAGACCCACTCCCCTGGGAGCTGAGGGAGGTCACTGGGAGGTGATCTTTTTCCATCTCAGATTGAGCAAGAGAAGGTCCCGGGGGCAGCTCTCCTGCGGCCCAGACTTTGAAACAGGCCAAGGCAGAGGGGCCAGGCTGGGTCCTCCAACCTCACTGGGGGAGTCAGGTGTCTGGCTGGGGGAGTTTCCTCCCCAGATCTGTCTACTAATGTCTAGAAACCCCTACTCTAGGGTTCTGAATCAGAAAGGCTGTTTTGACCCTTCCCTTCCTCCAGGGCATTTCTAGGATGAGGAGGGAGGTTTCTAGTCTCTCTCCCAACCCCCACCCTCAGAGCTACAAAACCCCACGTCTTCAGCTGGCGAGAGGTCAGGATGCAGGTCAGACTCTCCCTCCCTCTAAATCTGATTGTCCACCCCTCACCAGAGACAGCCCCTGGGGGTGGGGGATGGGAGCCTGGGAGGGGGGAGGGGCACATCTCCCGAGGCTGGACTCCAGGAATGTTGAGGCCAACTCCCCAGGCAGAGGGGGAAGGGGCCAGCCTAGAACACTATACCAATTAAAAACCTCCAGCCAGGAAGAATTTCTCTCCTTCTTAGGGCTAGTTTGCCTGTTACCTCCTGGGTGTTTTGGGGGGAAGGAGGGGGATTATAGGGGGCTTGAATTTTGTCGTGGCTCATCTAAGATAGTGAGTTCTTTGCTTTGCATAAGTGGGGGACAGTGCAGTCAGATCACCTTCCCCCTAGCCCCAGGCTTGATGTTCAGGTGGGCTTGTCAAACTCTGGGCTCAGCTCTCAGGACACGCCACGTCCAGCCCAGACCTGGCAAGGTCTCGGAAGCTGATGGTTTTGCCTCAGCGCGAAGGTCTAGACCACGTGTCCTCAAACTACGGCCCGTGGGCCACATGTGGCCCGCGCAGGACATCTATCCGGCCCCCCAGGTGTTTTGGCCGCCACTGCATGTCCTGCTTAGCAGCCGACTCGTCCCGGGCCCACAGTGCGCATGTGTGGAATGTGTGCCGCACTCTCCAATGGCCCTCCAACAGTCTGAGGGACAGTGAACTGGCCCCCTGTTTAAAAAGTCTGAGGACCCCTGGTCTAGACCATTTTCTCTCTCACTCAGCTTAGGTGGAAAGTCTGCCAAGAAGGGTTAAAAGTGGCTGGTATAAACAAACCTGGTTTTTCGGTGTGTGTCACTCAAGCATACACCTGCAGCCTGCCTGTCACAGCCTTGATTCAGGAGAGGGGAAAACAACAGATGTCCTATACACACCATAAAACGGCATGCAGACGCACAGGGAAGGCTGGATTTCGCCATGGTCAGTGTATCCCGGAGCCAGTCCTCATGCCTGGTCCCTGGCTCCTTCTCCTTGTAAGCAGGGACCCATCTTCTTAGCAGACAGACCATGGTACACACCCTGAGAATAGAACTCTGGCCAAGAAGAGGTAATATCTCCAGAACATCTGAGCAGAACAAAACAAAGGCTTATTCGCACAGTTTAAAGTCCTTCCCCTGGAGGCTGCTGTTAAGCCCATAGGGCACCTCTGTGCAAATTAGGAAAGTCACCCCTTCCTCTGGGCACAAGCAGCCCCACACAGGGGCACACAACTTAGTGAGCAGAGCGCAGGCTGGATTTCAGCCCCCATTAGCTCCCTCTGCAGATGCCCTTGTGCAGTGAACAACCTGCCCAGCAGCACATCCAGAAGATCAAGGTCTCCTTCAACAGCACTGAAGACCTCCTCTCTGCAGAACTGGAGGAGCTTGGGCTTGTTCAGACATGAGAGTCTACTCTGGACTCCTCCGATTTCCTTGGGTGGCCCCAGGGCCTTCTCTGCCCAGAGATGCCATCTTTTCTTTGGGCCTTGCTTCACCTTTAGCACCAATGTTGTCTTTTCTCACATATGCAAAAGTTATAAGTTAATTTCTAGGTGTCTGGTTAACAGATTCCTTTTGTCTGCTATCAGAGCTGCCAGACTGGCCGCTCTGGGTTCCCTCCGTGAGCGCCACCGCAGGGAGAGAAGGGAAGAAGTCGGAGGCAGCTGAGGTCCTGCTGGGTTCCAGAGCACGCCCTCCTGGCTAGCCCGAAGCTGAAGGAAGACAGGAAATGTGTCCCCAGCTTTGCAGGTTCTGCACTCTAGTCATTATCTTTTACGCTAAACGTCACTTTTCAGCTGGCAAAGCCACCGTCCTGGCTTCTTCCTGTATCCCACTAGGTGTGAAAAAGGAATGGGGATATGGGGGAGGAGGTATGTTGTTTCCAAGGAAACCAAGGGGTCTGAGGTCCTCTAGGGCTGACTCCTATTGGTGGGGTGGCTGCCACATCTCCCAGCCCTGCTGCAAACCTGCCCATTTATGTCCTACCGTGCTGTTGCCGTGTGTTGCCGGGGGTGGAATGCAGTCTGTTGGCGGGGGCTTTTGAAAGAAGAGCTGACAAAGGCACAAGCCGCTGGCTATGGCACGTTGACTGGCTATTTGGCTCATCCGTGCTGGACACCCAGCCAGTCCCAGACAGCCAGAGGCGGTAGTCGCTCTGCACCTTGGACCAATCCTGGGGCCTCCAAGTGGGACCAAGTCAGATCTGAGGCCTATCCAGAAGTCCGGTTCGTTTTTCGCCATATTTGAGCGGTCCTTGGAGAAACCCAACCCTCCCTGAGGTCTGCTGGAGGTGACAGGGGCTGGGCAAGAATCCCTGAGCCCTTGGGGCAGGACTGGCTGGGCCAAGTAAGAACCCAGACAGACGAGGAGCTGGCTGGCCAGCCCGGTAAAGCTGCCATCCTCAGCTGGCAAGGCCGTGACCGAGGCCCTGGTGGCTTAAAGCAGTGTGACCATCAGGGTCATCGCCCCATCCACAGTGGAAGGCTGGCAGGTTGGTGAAACTGGGAGACTAATCCAGTCTATTTCTTAGCTGAGTTCCTGTGGAAAAACTACAGTCCACTCCCAGGAGAGCATTGCTAACTGGTCATCTTCGATAGCTGGAGACGGAAGAATCTACTTGTCAGAGCCCTTGGGAGCTCCCACCATCACTGCCACACCAGCCTCTCCTTCAACAGTGTTTGACAAAGGCCCCCATTCCTGCTTGAGGCCCTGAACAGGGAAAGGAAGTCCCGCTTGGGTATGTCGTATGTACACAAGAGAAATTTTAAAAATACAAAACCACAACAACAAAAAAACAACTCCACGAGACACAGTGTCAGTCCTGCCCAACGTCCTTCCTGTTCCAGATGGTGTTCCTGATGCCCCATGCGAAGAGGGCAGCCCAGCCTCACCTGGGGCCCGCCCCGTTCCTGTTCTCTTCTCCATTCAAAGCGAGGTTGTGTAGGAAGAGGAGGATCTGCCACCACACGCGATTTTGGTTCTGCTGGTGCTGAAAGAAAGAAAGAAAAAAACTCCCAAATACATCCTTGGAGGACTCCTTATCATTTCTAATAAAAGCCCCGATCTACAGGCTCTTTAATCCTATCAGTTCAGCAAACTGGGGGGAGAAGAGGGGAGGCCAAAGAGAAGTGGCATGTGGAGGAGATAGAGGAGTTTTCCAAAAACAATTGCAGTTTTAACATTAAAAAGAAAAGACCAGGCTCTGTGTGCACTGTGCACAAGAGGATTAAACTTTTTCCCCTGCTTGCAGGATGTTCCAGAGTTTAGCCAAGTGCTGCTTTTAATCAGATTGGCCCCTCAAACCTCAGCTGCATGAACAACAAACTTGCTTCAGAGAGAAAGAGAAGAAGTGCCCCCCTCTCTCCCCCCACTGCAAAGTAACAGAGAGAACAAGGGGAAGAGGGGGGGGCCTCCATCTGCAAGTGATTTGACACTGTGAAGGTCAAAGGGTTAATCTTCAATTTAAACCACACTGCTGAGGCAGCAAAAATCTGATTTCATCCAGTGCAAGCACGCGCGCGCGCACACACACACACACACACACGCACATGCATGCACACACGTGTGCCTGCCTGCTCTCCCTTCCCAGCGTCTCCAGCTCTGTGCTGCCCTTTTTATAGCTGCTCTTGACAGTAAGCCATAAATAATCCCTCTTGGAGTGCTTTCCTACTGACTGGAGCCAATTAAACGTTAAGCAAGAACATACTTGAAAACAAAACAAAAACAAAGAATACACACTGCGCTCTGGAGGTTATCCCAGGTCCTGCCGGCAGGCTGGGAAGCCAGGGGCAAAGTTCAGGGGTCAGTGGCTCACAGGCTGCTGGCTGCTGCCCTGCCCACACAGGTACCATTTCCTGGAGGCCAGCAGAGGCCCGGAGGGGACTAGGGGTGCTAGAAGAGGCAGTCTTTGTTCTCTCTTTGTCTGCCAGGGCAGAAGGATGGGGCTGGGGCCTCTCCACAGGGTTCTCAGTGGACAGGGGAATAAAACCCCAGCGTGCAGAGAGGAGCCAGCACAAGCTGGACTTGGAGTACTTCAGTGGCCCGGGCAGCAAGCGAGTTTATGTGAGGTGTCGGGGGAAGCTGAAGCCCTCTCTTAAATTATCTTTAACCACGGCCCAGCCCCCGTCAGGCAACTGCTCCTAGTCACACGGGAAGAGGACAGAGTAAGTTGGTGGCACAACTGGACAGTGAGCCCAGGTTTCCTGGACTCCCAGAGCTTTGAAGTTACACCCAGCCCAGCCTCCCTGACCTGTCCCCGGGGAACCAGCCCTAGGCCACAAAGAGAAGAGCGGTGTCCACCGAGGCTGACCTCAGAGCTGGACAATCCAGGTGGACTCAGACTGCCCCACATCCACGGCCAGAGCATTCCTCTCTCCCCTGTGGAAGAGACTGGAAAATAACCCAGCAACAGGCACAGCTCCTGCTAGGAGAGGAAGGGAAATCGGGCGTGCCACAGAAGAGGCCTGGCAGGCACAGGCTGGGGAGACTGATGGCTTCCTCATGTTTTGTAAACAAAGATGAGTAAAAAGAGGAAACACACCCAGCTTAACAAAATCTGGTTAGAGTAAAGCCGCGTGAAAATGGACTCAGCTGCACACCCGAAGACGACGCAGGCTTGTAGCAGCTGGGCAGAGGACCCCCTCCCTCCGCCTCCCCTCCCCAGCTGCTGCCCGGGACAGGTGCAAAGGTCATGTGGCGGAACAGAAGGAAAATCCAGGAAAAGACTGATCCCTGGAGAGGCCAGTCTGCTGGAATCCCAAATCTCCTCAGGTGCTTGTGTGAAAAGGCCAAGTAGCAATAACACTCATGATCATAACAACAGCAGTAACATGGAGAGTACAGGCCAGGCTCCGTTCTGTCTGCTCTACAACCTTGCTTCTCAGTGTGGTCCACGGGCCAGCAGCCTCAGTGTCACCTGAAAAGCTTCCCAGAAATGTAGACCCAGCGGCTCAGAAGATTCCCCAGGTGACCTTGAGTTACGCTATAGTATGGGAAGCGCTGCTCTATACATACTCAACTCCTTTGGTCCTCCCAACAACCCTAAGAAGTAGGTACGTATTATCAGGCCCACTACGATGACATAACTGAAAGAGTTAGAAAACAGCCACCAGAGCTAGTAAATGGCAGGGACTAGATTGAACCGAGGCAATCTGGCCCTAGAGCACCATCCCTTCCCATCTTCACTATGCTCCAAGTGCTACCATGCGCCTTTATTTATACCAAAGTGGACCTTCTAGCCTCTTCTTACTAAATCATCTCAAAACAGCTCAATGGCCAAGGAAGGGAGATGGCCATTCTGTGATTTGGGGCCTGGGCCAATCCCATCGCTGTATGTCTAGTTTCCCCCCAAATTCCACTTAATGGAGGCCACCTGCTGACTGCACAACTTCCTGGGCCCTCAGGTCTCTAGCGATGAGGCAAGGCAGCACTCTCACCTCCATCATTTGAGGGCATGACACTGGGGGACCCAGAAGCAGCTGTGGGCCAGAGAGCGTGTCAGAGGGAAGGCCTCGATGCAGGAGGCTGGGCACAGGGCAGCCCTCAGGAAAAACCTGGGCTCCATGCCTCTGCCTGTGACGTCCTTAGGGCTCATGAACTGGAGAGGAAGGCATTACGGGTGGTGGATAGATTCTCATACCAGGGATAAGAGGACCCGGCTTTAGGCTGGGATTTCCCACCAACCTGTTTGTGAGTCCTCACTTGACTTATAAGGAAAATGCAGGTATTGAATTAGATCAGTGGTTTTCACATCCAATTGTTTCACCAAACCTCTGAGGGGTTAGTGTAAATAGTCTCCAGGCCCCACCCAGACCAACTGAGTCAGAATCTCCAGGGAAGGGTCCCAGGAATTTGCATATTGAACAAGCTCTTTGGGTGACATTTTAAAAATCAGAAATCATTTACTGTATACTTTTTTTTTTTTTTTTTTTTTGAGACAGAGTCTCACTCTGTTGCCCAGGCTAGAGTGAGTGCCGTGGCGTCAGCCTAGCTCACAACAACCTCAAACTCCTGGGCTCAAGCAATCCTCCTGCCTCAGCCTCCCAAGTAGCTGGGACTACAGGCATGCGCCACCATGCCCGGCTAATTTTTTCTGTATATATTAGTTGGCCAATTAATTTCTTTCTATTTATAGTAGAGATGGGGTCTCGCTCTTGCTCAGGCTGGTCTCGAACTCCTGAGCTCAAACGATCCGCCCACCTCGGCCTCCTAGAGAGCTAGGATTACAGGCGTGAGCCACCGCGCCCGGCCATACTGTATACTTTAATCATAAAAGCAACACATGTTGGCCTGGCACAGTGGCTCATGCCTGTAATCCTAGCACTCTGGGAGGCCGAGGCAGGCGGATCACTCAAGGTCAGGAGTTCGGAAACCAGCCTGAGCAAGAGCGAGACCCCATCTCTACTACAAATAGAAAGAAATTAATTGGCCAACTAATATATATAGAAAAAATTAGCTGGGCATGGTGGCGCATGCCTGTAGTCCCAGCTACTTGGGAGATTGAGGCCATAGGATCGCTTGAGCCCAGGAGTTTGAGATTGCTGTGAGCTAGGCTGATGCCATGGCACTTACTCTAGCCTGGGCAACAAAGTGAGACCCTGTCTCAAAAAAAAAAAGAAAAAAGCAATACATGTTAATTGTAGAAAGCTTGGAAAATACAAGAAATTACAAAGGAGGAGATAAAAATCACTTATGATTCTGTAGCCTAGAAGATAACACTTCATGATTTGGTGTTTTCTTCAATCCCTTTCAATCTCTTCCCACAGAGTTACATGCCTTACCCCAGCGGCCAGGCCACAGGTAAATCCTGCCCAGGTGGTTCTGTGGCAGCCAGGCCACAGATCAGCTTTTAGAAACCACTGAGGTGCTTTTCCAGCCCCGAGGAGCTTGTCATCTATGATTGCCTTCAGGACTACAACTCAGAGCTCCAAATCCAGTCAGCCTGGTGTGGGGGCTGGGAGCCCATCCACACGCCCACGAACCTCTCTGGGCACAAGCAGCTGCCACACATACTCCACTCCGCCTTTCCCTGCCACGGGGCAGCCCCCAAAGGCCCTTTTCCAAAAGGAAACCAAGCTGCCTCGCACCAAGAGAATCAAAGAATGCCCTGATTACGAGGAACTACAATAAATAAAATATTTTCTAAAAGTTAAACAAAAGGGCCCGACTAGAAAGGAAAGAAAAAGGAGTTGAAGGGAGGCCAGTGGGAGAAACAGTAAGGAGGAAGGAAGTCAGCATTCGCCCAACAGGATGAAGTACACAGAGACACCAAAACAGCAGACAACACGGGTCCTTCCAGAAGAGGGTGTGGAGGAGCTGGGGAGAAGGAAGGGGAAACCAGGAAAGAGTAGGCCTGGCCTCTGACCCTTAGGCACCTGCCATAGCACCCAGCACCCAACCTGAGATCAATGAGGGCAGACCCCGGAGCAAGACCCAGCTCTCCTAGACTTGGCTTGCTCTCCCCACACAGGATGGGGATTCCTAGAATGCACAGCCCGGGTGCCCCAGGGTGGCAGGCTGGGCTAGAGGGGATAGAAAGCTTACCCTAGAGCCCTCCAATTCATAGACCCTACAGGGTAGAACCATGGCATGGAGGGAAAGAATAGAGGTGAATGCCCCAAGGGAAGGAGGCCAACATGGCGGATCAAAGTGTGCCTTCAGTTTAGAGGGCACGGGCAGGCACCAGAGACCTGTAAGCCTCCTTTGGCTCAGCCTCACTTTCTGGCTCTGGTCAGGGGATGAAGGCAGTCTGTCGGCAAGTGTTTAAATCCCTGCGGTGCACAAGGCACTGTGCTGTAAGCACGGTGGCCCATCTCGGGTAACGGGAGCATGGAGGCACAGCGTGGCACTCGGCAAGTGCACGCTGGACTGACTACAGAAGAGCCAGCCCTGCAAGATAACCCGCTTGTCTGAGGCCAGAACAACTGAAGTCTGGTCAGGTCTAAAGATGTACTTTATGTGATAGTATCAGCCTCTCGCCTCAGGAGAGGCCCAACTAGTAAAACGCTTTCTTCTTCTTCTTTTTTTTTTTTAAAGAGCTGGCCGTGGTGTCTGACAAGGTTGGGTTACATAAATCAAACTCTGTTTCATCCCACACGGCCTCTGCCCTGAGCACAAAGCTCGTTCCCTGCCCTCCCTGGATAAGAATCTCCCTCTGCCTCCCTGCTCTCCAGATCCAGTTCACACCCTCTGGGGGCCGTGTGTGCCGCCGTGTGGCAGGTGCTCCAGCTAGAGCCTGCTCACCCCCAAAGACAGAGGAAGAAGCCATGCCGAACAGTGCACGGCTGTAAAGGAACCTAACACAGAAAATGCAAATCCACCAGATTGCAATTGACACTATCTCACACTCAGAACAGGGTGCTTCCCTGTCTTCTCATTTGATCCTCCCAAAGATCTGGGCCATAGGAAGGGCAGGCATTATCAACCCCATGTCACGGACAGGGAACCCAGGCTCAGAAACGTCATCCTGAGTAAGCCAGCTGGGTGGGGGTTATTCCAACCCCTGCCTTCTGACTCCAAAGGTATGTCCTTTCACTAAACTATTACAGGGTGTCAGCTTTTTACTTTATAATAAAAAAAAATTACAGTGCTTATTAACATTATGAAAACAGTGTTACCTTTTCAAAGCTAATCCCAACTCAACTGCTCGCCTAGTATGTTTAAAGACATTGTTTCCAGATCATTAACTATTTAGTAAGGATGCTGTGGACCAGAAAAAAATAAACCTTTCAGAGGCGGAGCTAACTGAAGATCAAACAGAAATAAAGCTAAAACTGGTCTGAAATTATAACTTTAGACCATGTTCTGAAGCCATGCTCGATTCTTTAAAATGCAGAATTGTGTCTACTTGACGCTACAGGGTGATCCGCACTCCATAACGTGCCACTTTCCTGCCTCTTCCCTGTCCCCCGTCACTCTCCAAACCTGCCCTGGCCAAGGCCGAAGGACAGAGCCTTGCCGTTGAGAATAGGAACACCGAGATAAGAGACACTTCTGGAAAATTCCACTTGAATGAAGTTGGGAAGATGTTTTTGTTGAGTTCAGCAAGCTTTTATCAAGCACCCAACTGAGCTGAGAGTTATGAGGGATACAAAGATGATTAAAATATAACGCTTACACTCAATTCTTTTACAATAGAATGGGGGAAAAAGCAAGAACACGGAACTAAGTACTACACAAGGCAGAACCAGGCGGGGCAATAGACGGCAGCTGCGTTGTACCTGCTTTCTGGAATGTGTTTGCTGTGCAGCAGGGATGAGGTGGTGAGAAGACCAAGGTTTTATAATCAATCAAATCTGTAAGACTCCCAGCTCAGATGATTACAGTGTGAATTGGGCATGTTACCTCACATCTCTGAGTCTCAGTGTCCTACAAAACAGGGCCATGGGGTTTAAAAGTATAAGGTTGCTGTGGTGATTAAATGAGTACACATGCAAAGCACTGGCCTGGTGGCAGCACTGAGCAGGCTTGTCCTTCCCAGGGAGGCCAGGGAAACCAGGACCCACCTCCATATGCTCTGTACGCGGGGCCTGCGCCAGGAGCACGGTCTCCCAAGCAGATTCACGAAGTCCTGGGGAGATCCCTGACTTTCTACGCTCAGATTGGCCACACTGCCAGAGGCAACTGGGCTCAGGATCCCAGGCTGCCACGCTGGGGCAACCCCTGGGCCCAGTGGGTCCACAGCCTCACATGCTCACACTGCTTCTGACCCAGGTGGCCAAGTAATGAGCAATGTGGCAAAAAAGAAAAGAAAAAAAACAACAACAAGAAAAACGCTGCTAGGCAAGAGCTTCCTCAGACCAGTCAGCAGTGCTAACAGGCATTGAAGCCATTGCAGCAACACCAATCACTTCTCCAAGGAAGAAAGGGGAGCCTGGAGCCGGCCAGTTCTCAGTCAAAGACCTCAGGCTTCCTCTAACACAACTGCAGGACACTGGCTCCAGCCACTGGGGGCTGAGGGTGAGGGTGGAGGGCAGGGTTGTGCCGTGCCACCATGACCCCAGACATCCGTTCTGCACCTCCAGAGTCTGGGGGCAGGAACTGCTGAGAACTTTACCCAGTTTCCCCAGGGATCACTCGGTTTCAGTTTCCCTCAGTCTGAGAAGAGTTCCATCAAAGCACTGGGCAACTTCTGGAGGCTCACTGGTGTGTATCCTGGTTAAAGCCATCGGGGGGCACTGAAGAGGAGCAGGCCTGGGGTGGTCATGCAGAAGGAACCCAAAGTCTCTGACTCTCGATTTGGGGCCCTTGGCAGCTAGCTGTTCTTGTCCCATCCTGGGCCAGCTTCCCGGACAAGACAAGGCAAACTGGGCAAGGAAGAAGGTTGGAACCCTCCCCTCCACACACGGGCTGACGGTTCGTGTTCTGGATATGAAATATGCCCTCTTGGCTGCCAGACGTGGATCAAAAGGCAAACCAGACATTTTTCTTTATCCTTCTTTCTTTGTGCTTCCCCTAACTCCCTCCTCCCAGTACCCACCCTCTAAAAAAAAAAACCGAAACCCAGCTCCCATCCCCATGGCCTGCCTTAGTGGGAAGGGAGTGAACTGTCTGGAAGTACAAGGCCCTTCTCCTGGAAGAGAGAGTAGTCAGGTGCAGAGTGTGTGGGGAACTCGGCCTCTAGTCTGCCACGCTGATGACTCAGAAGCTAAATTTAGCGAGCGATATAAACAGAGCCAGCCACAGAGCAAACACAGGGCCCCCAAGCCCCAGTGCTGGCTCTCACGCACACGGCTCTCTGCAGCCCCTCCCCTAGCCCCACTCTTCCCCTGGCACTGGCCTAGGTAGACCTCCCACTCCTGGGACAGAGGCTGGCTCCCCAGAGACCTTTCTTGCTCTAGGGCAAATCTCTGAGGCCCTGCCCTGGGCTACCCCATTTAGAGCCTGGGCATCCTCACTAGCCAGGGTCTGAGTTCCAGGAAACCACTTGCCAGCAAGGAGTACATCCTGAGGGTCAGGAAGCAGTCAGGGGCTCTCTGAACAGGGTGCTGGGTAGGGAAGCTGCTAGTTAATAAACCACATGAACACCAACTTGGGCATAACTTCCAAAAGAGCTCCCTAAGAATTATAAAGTCAGGTCCAAGTGAAATTCCTAAAGTCATCTTTTAACACATTTCCAAAAGTAGTCAACTGTCCCTACCTTAATGGCTATTTGTATTATAATTCCCAAAGGCCTCTCCCATCAACTCTGCAAGGTAAGTATTGGAAACCAAGGCTTGGAGAGGTTAAATGATCTGTCCATGGATATAGAGAACTTATAAGTGGCAGAGGTGGGATTTTAACCCAGATCTACCTACAAGTCCAGGATCCTTTCTGTGATGTTACAGTGAAGGATGGTTTCAACTGAGTGGCTGAAAGTTTTCTCAGGTTTCATTTTCCAAAAAGTCTAATTAATTCAGGGAATTTCTAAACCCAACTTTTCTGAATGGAGACACTCTGGTTCAAGTGAAAAGGCTATTGACAACATGAGGAATCCCAATCCTCCTGTAGCTTTACTCACTCACCAGTCTACAACAGCTACCTTTTTTGAAGATCCTTGGTTTCTTAACATTGTCCAGAAACACCCCCACAAATGTCACGATGGGCCACTGGGACAGGAGACTTTCCCAAGGGGAGGGGACACCAGTTCCTGTCCTTCCTTAGGCCCATGCTGAAGGAGACCATGACACAGGCAAAGGAAAGAAGCTGGGACTCAGACCTTCTGGCCAGGGCCGCCTGTGAGCTCAGTTAGGAAGTGAATCTGCCCTTCACACTTCTCTGCAGAGGCCGATGGACATGGAAACACCATGGCACTACCCTCACAGAGCCCACGTCAAAGTGAGCCATGGTCAGCAGACCATCGGGGTCCCTGAAACAGTTTGTCAGCTCACGAAGGAGCAAAAAGAGGAACCTTCACTCCTGAGCCAGCCAAAGGAGAGTGGGATGTGTGGCGAGGTTCAGACAGGCTTTTACCTCCACTTACTCTGCCTCTGACTCTCTTGCTGCTCTGCAGACCCAAAGAGCTGACAGTGAGCACTCTAACCTTCTGGTGGATCTGGAGGAGCCACCCGGAGTTGATCACTGGGGTAACCAGGCTAGTCCTCCACCTAGCAACACTCCCCAGAAATATACTGAAAGAGCACATGGCTGGCATAAACTGACACCCAGGGGAACTTGGAACCTGTTGCACCTTGGGTCATGTCCATACGCTCAATTTGCCGCAATGCCATCCTATCCCATCACTGCGCCCCCTCCCTCTGCTCCACACCTCCAAAGGAGAAGGTTCCTCCAGGGCAGAGAGGTGAACAGCTGAGGTCTGTAATTGGGCCAAAATGAGGGAGCTCACACTCCCTACAGGACTACGGACCAATGGCCACTGTCTGACCCCAGGAGTTGTCCCAGATCTGGGGGGGAGGGGGCAGTTGGGAAAGGAGGTGGCCAGGCCTTCTCAAGCTCCTTCCTGGTTTGCCTCTCTCAGCTCTCTAAACTCAATCTACAATGATAGGGAATGATGATTATTCTTGGAGGAGACAAGGATAAGGCTAAAGTCTACAACTGAACAGAGCCTGGACGCTGATTTATCTGGACAGGGCAGGTGGAGGGAAGTTCGGGGAGGCAGCTCTGTCAGAGATCAGCCTGACAGGTGGACTGGGAAATGAACTATGAACAAGAACAAATGTGCAGGACAATCAGGATTGTAAACACACAGAAGGAGACAAGCATTCAAGAATATCTACTATGGGCTGGGCACGGTGGCTCATTCCTATAATCCGGCACTCTGGGAGGCTGAGGTGGGAGGATTGCTTGAGGTCAGGAGTTTGACACCAGCCTGAGCAAGAGCCAGACTTCTTCTCTACTAAAAATTGAAAAAAAAAAAACTTAGCCGGGCATGGTGGCGCATGCCTATAGTCCCAGCTACTCAGGAGGCTGAGGCAGGAAGATCATTTGAGGCCAGGAGTCAGAGGTTTCAGTGAGTTACTATGATGCCAGTGTACTCTAGCAGGGTGACAGAGTGAGACTCTGTCTCAAAAAAAAAAAAAAAAAGAGTATCTACTATATGTCCTGAATGTTCACAGGTATTTTGTCACTTATTCATCACAATAAAATTCTGTGGTATTAGCTCTAATTTGCAGAAGAGGAAATAGGCTCAGCAAGGTCAAGTGACTTCCCGGTGGCTAGCAGGTGGCAGAGCTGGTATTCAAACTTGGACCTTCTGACTCTGTACCCAAATCCTAGACACTTAATCCTAAACAACTTCCTTCCCAGTGCCTCGGTTTCTCTGTCTACAAAAATGAGGGAAGGGAATAGGAAAAGGAAATAAAGGATAAGAATGGAGGAGTAACAACAGTACTTTCTAGAAATGAAATATTAGACGATAGTTTATATAAGAATTAAGTTCAGAAAATGACTCACTTCTTAAAACCAGCTGCCAAAAGGTCCCAGGAGGGCTAATGCTCCACCTGCCTGAAGCTATCAGCCTGGCCCTTCCCACAGGATGAGTTCCTAGTGAAAATCTGTGAGCAGGGCTAGTGAGGAGAGGATTAAAAGAGGACTCCGGGAAGAATTCTCCAAGGAAAAGACAAAAAGCCTGGCTCTTCGTACTGGAAAATGTGGGAAAACCAGCTCTTTGACAAGAAAGGCCTCCCTGGCCAGCCTCCTGCCATTGCAAGATAGGAGAAGTAGGTAGCTAGCAGGAGGGTGGGGACACAGGGAACTTGGGTGCCAGTGTGGAGTGAGGTGCAGGGCAGGGGAGACTCGCATGCAGCTCTCCTTTGGTTTTCCTTCTCCCCAGCTGGGGTGGCTCTGGCTGAGAGAACAGCATCCTGTCTAGAACTGACCTGTATTCCTCCAAGAGATAGAGCTGGGAGAAATGATGCCAACCAGTAGAAAGCAGGGCCAGACCTTGGCATAAGGGCCTCCTCCTCCTCCTGTTCAGGACTGAGTCAGGAGGAAGGCCCCCAGGATTGTGTTGCAGTCCTGTGCCAGGGCACAGCTGGGCAAGGGAGGCCTCCTAGCCTGCACCCAAGCCTACAGGGGCTCACCAATGGATGGGGGAATATTCTGGGAAACAACTGTTGAAGGAGATCAGATTGTTGTAAATGAAGTAAGCCGCCTTCCAGATAGTCTTCTAGATGAGTCCAGGAGACCCAAAGCCACCGTCTCCTCCCATCCTCTCCAGCCCCAGGACTGGAAACTGTGAGCTGGGTTCAGCCCTAGGCCTGTACAACCAGGGGAGGAAGGAGGCCAAGAGGCTGAAAACCAGAATCTGAGTGAGTCCACGCATGGACTGAAAGGGAAACACTAAGCCAAGTTTCCACCAAACAATCAAAGCAGGGAATAGGACTGGAGCTTGGGCCTATTATCTAGGCATAGGGCCACCCTCTCCTCCTGACCACTAAGGGACTGGAGGAGCCAAGCCCAAGTCCAGCCCTAAATTTCCCTCAGCACTCCTTGGCAGGGGCACGAACCATATCTAACCTGATGGCCTGTTCTCAGGAAGCCCAAGGTCAATTCCTCTTCCCCTGGCACTGGCAATGGTTTGGCCCTTAAGTCAAACCTACTACAACCAATAACTCTCCTCTGGTCACCTGAAGTTACCCATCTAACCTCAGGGTCTGCCCAATCATGGTTATTTATTCTCTTGATTTCCTGACAGACAGACAAACAGAGACACACACACGCACACACACACACGCACATGCACACAGAGCCAGTTGGGCCAGGGACACAGTCCCAGAGGTAGGGAATGTGTTCCCTTCCAGGTGGTGTGCCTTTGGCTTCAGCTGTGGCTGCACTAGCACGGATGCGGCCTCAGGCTCCTCTCCCTGTCTTGGCAGCCATCCAGAAAGCCAGCCCAGAGAGGAAGGGTTAAGTGCCTGGGGGCCCAGCCCAGACAGAGGCTGCGGCGCAGGGCAGCCTCCAGTCAGTGGCACGGAGGGCTCCTCCAGCACGAGCCTGCCAGCCGCCTCCTTTGTTGACGGACTCTGCCACATGCTCCACTGACACGCGATGCTCCGCCCTGGCGGGGCTGGTGCCAGGCTGCCGGCCAAGCACCCGGCCGAGCACCCGGCTGGCCGCCAGTCTGGGGAGACTCTCCGAGGTACACTCTCCACAGTCCCGGGCCCTGGTTCCCAGACAGACAGTGAGGAGCGGCCTCCCCAGCTGGAAAGTGTCAGGTTTCAACCGGTTCTACCACTTTCCCCCACTCAGGCCCCATCCCCTGGCCTGGTTACCGGTTCCCACTGCACCTCAGCCAGGCACCCCCCGACTCTCCAGACTCACTGCAGCCCCTGAAAATCTTCCCCTTAGTTCTGTAAGGGACAATCCCCTGACCTCATCCTGGAAAAGGTACAGTCTGTCAAGCAAGACTGCAGAAAGCCACTCCATTGGCAGGGAGCAACTGCAGCATCTCCCGACACCACTCGTATAGAGCACGAGCTGGGAGTGGGCAAACAACCAAAGTGGAGCTCAGAGATGAGGGCAAGATGCTCATCCAGCTGGGCCCATCCAGTCCATGGGAATTGCAATAGCCAAGGCCAAAACTCTGGGACCACATCCTTGAGGCCTGGCAGAGATGGGGTTGCTGAAAAGATGAGAGAGGCAGGCCTGGCCCCCAGCCCCAGCAGACACAACCCCCCTCTCCAAAGCCCCCATGCCTACTTGCTGCACGTGAAGCCGGTGGAACTGGTCTGCAATGCATTGAAGCTTTCGGGCAATCTGTACCTCTGCTCGATGTTGCCACTGCCCTTCGGCGGGCTGTTCCCCAAGGGGCAAGCCTGCAGGGAAACTGGCAGGGAGAGGAAGCCGGTAGCCAGCATTGCCTGTAAAGATAGAGGAGGCACATCTCAGCATTCTCCTCAACTGCTCCAACCTCCCATGCCTGCCCCACCTGGCCGAGACTTGGGGCCAAGGGTAAATCCTAGTATGGGAAAGGAGAGGAACCAGCCTGCCTTTATCAGGGCACTCTGCCAAGCTTGGACGGCCTGCCTTGCCTGCTGCCCAAGTGTGGAAAGTGGATGCTGGGAGGACAGAAGGGAATGGTCCCAGCCATCCCTTGGGTTCTCTGCTCGCTGTCAGTGCGGTGGCAAAGGGCAGGGTGGTAATGTGTTGTGGGTGAACAGGCTAACCTTCTGTCCTTATTTCTCAAGCTACACTTGACCACAATTGATTATTCATGTAGTAGCAGGTTGAAGCCCTTCTTTGGAAAGGCACTGGAGGCAGCTCTCCAGAGTTTCTGGGTTGTGCAAACAAGGGACAGAAAAAAAGAAAACCAAAAAATGTCTTCACTTTCTTAGTGCAGTAGAAGGAGGCTGGTCTCAGCTCCTGAAGCTCTGGGCAGCGGCACAAAAACAAGGGAGAGAAAACTCCTGAGACCCACAGAACTGCCAAGTTCCTCTTCAGAGACAGCCGGGGACCAGACCTCTAGACCAGAGCTCCACACTTCCCGAGTGCTGGCATTAGAGCCACCGCTAGAGGCGCCAGCCTGCCTGCCTGCTGGCCCTATCCAACTTCTCAGACTCCCGCCAAAACTGCTATGCCACAATTGCCCCACGGGGCAGTTCCCTCTGGGAATAACTGCGGCATCTCCTCAATCTGCTCTGTCAGACATAGCAAGTCTAACCCCTTTAGCCTCCCCCCATAAGCTATTGTGCTAACAGAAGAAAACAGCCTGTCTAACCCTGCCCTTTTTGCCAGAGGAGGGCATATTTCTCATAAAACAAACCACTGAAGTCCACAAACGAAGGGGTCTTGTCTGATTGAGCCTTGGAAACATCCCCTTTGCTGGCATGGAGCCCAGGCAGGCCCAACCTCTTTCTCCAGTTCCCTTTCCAAGTACAGAAAGTCCCAAGTGACAAGTGGGGGCCACCTTCTCCCTTAGGAACCTTCCCTCCCAGAACAGGCTGGGTTTTCCCCATCCATGTCAATAGCCGCGAGTCACAGATCCCTCAGCCTTCTCCAGCGCAACACGGGCAGCTGTCTGGAAGGCAAATCATTAGCAGGACACAAAAGGCTGGACCACTCAAGGAGCACAGGATGTAAAGGAGATCCCATGGGCCCAAGGATCCCTCCAGGAAAGGACAGAAGGGCAGAAAGAAGTACAAGACAGTTTGCCCCTTGGGGCGCCTCAGGAGCACAGTGAGGGGCAGCACCAAGCAGAGAAGCAGGAGGTTGAGAGCTGAGGAGCCAACAGCCCCTGCTGCTCAGTTGGGGGAGGAAATAACAAAGGGCAGGTTTGGGGAGGGAAAGTCCCCTCTTTTCCCCCAGTCTCTGTAGGAGAGTCTTGAGGCTAAAAGCACTCACCATAAAAGAGTCTCTGGGGTTCCTCGGTCACCCCACAAGGCAGCATGACACCCTGGCTCGGGGAGGCTGGGCTGAGGGTCTGGGTGGCTTTGTCTTCCTGGCTGGTGGGTCGAAGCCCAGGGCCACAGCAGTGGGTGAGAGGGAAGAGCTGAAGCCGGCTGAGGGGGCAGTCCAGCTGGCTCTGGGCAAACAGGTCAGCAGAGAGCACGCTCCCGGGCTGGGTCCCCGACTCCCCATCCTCTGGTTGGAACACGTCATCCTCCAGCTCCTCTACACACTGGGATGGTTCCATCTCCCCTGTTAGGGAGCAATGCAGGCATCTGGGATGTTGCCCCCCCACCCTGTTCCCCCTTATTATTTGAGAGAGCAGGGCCCATACAGATGACACACAACCCTGGTAAAGCACAGCCAAGGGTGACACCCACTCCCCAAATGTGGACTGCCTCAATGCTCAGTGACTCTTTACATCCCTTCCTTGAGGTCACCCAGCATCAGCCTTTATACCTCCTGCCCCTTCTAAACTAGGCTGGTCATGAAGTTTGACTCTGAGGGTTGTGAGCAACAGCAGGGGCAGGATCAGCTGCTACAAGCATGCAGGCTACTTGGGAAGTGTAAACCAGACTAGCCTCTGTAAGTGGCTTTGGGAGGGCAGAAGGGGGCTGTGGCTAGCTATACACACAGTGCTCACCACACACACACACACACACACACACACACACACACACACACACACACACACGCCACCCTCAGGCGTAATCTCCAGACTCAGTAGCAAAAACAAAAGCCAGCAATCCTAGGGCAGCCAGGTTCCCTCCAAACCTGCTAAGCCCCGCCCTACTGCCCACTTACCCTAGTCTCCACCCCCTGCTTGCACAACACAACAAACAGGCTTTGCAGTGTGGTAAGAGCATGTCTTGGGAGAGGAGATAAAGACCCTAGTTAGCCATTGCGGCTGCCCTCAGCTTGCCTCAAGCAGAGTAGAGCTGCCTGCCCACTACAGGTTGGCCGAGAGGGTAGGTCCAGCCTCCCCCAGTGCAGTCTACCCACTAGTCTCCATGACCTCAAATCCTCATCCCCACCATCTACCATTCCTGCCAGAGCTGAACCTGAGATTGGTGGAACCTGTCTCACAGAAGGAAGTAAAATTCAGCCTTCTCTCTATGACCTCACTCACTGCCTATACCGTTCAGGTTGTTGATGTGAGTTTCTTGGTGACAAAGAAGTTCCTCTTTGCTCCACCCGATGGCTCTTGGAAGTCTGAGCTTGGAGCCACTCAGCATCTTGAGCTTCCAACCCAGCCCCCTACACACACACATACCAGGAACCCCTTAGGGCCCCCAGGGCAGCCAGAAGCAGCAGCCACTCAAATGGTTAAGGATACAGAGACACAACGTTCATCTCTGTCAGACTCAATTAGAGATCTCCAGGAGTTCTGTCCCACAGTCTCTTGCCTTTGAAGAACAAGCCAAATGGTCTGTGGGTTGGTGAAGTACGTAAAGGAATCTGAGTTAAATTCAGAAATCCTGCCTTTCCCAAATGCAAGCTCTGTCTGAGGTGTCTGCTTTAATCCTCCCTCCAACCCACCCAGTCCCCAAGCTATCTATAGTATTGTCTCTGCCCTCTTCCCTGGAGAGTGAGGGGATGCCTGCTAGGATGGCAAACCAGACACATGGTGTTCTTTGGATAGTGTTTCCAAAGGGAGGTGGGGGCTGTATTCCAGCTTATCAGTAACAGGAAACAAAGTTTCCTGATGAAAGGACCAAGTGCTGTCCTGCCAGTCACCTGGCAGGGGCTCCCCTCCTGCCCTCCAGCCTCCTCTCTGCAGGCTGGCAATCCCGAACTAAGAAGGGGCCCTCCAAAGCCAATCACAAGCAGCAGTCATTGTCTTGGTTTTTCCTTTGAAGCTTATCACCTCCCCCACCCCCTCCCAGCAAAGCCCCAAAGTTCAACCCTTGCCTGGACTGGACAGTGGGGGAGGTGCAGCGAGAGGGTGTGGCTCTGTGAGCCCTGGGGAGCCCTCCCACTCTCCACAGGAACTGCAGGTGGCTCTCCTGTCGGTGGGAGCCCCTGAAGGGGTGCTGGGCAAGGTCAAGTGTCAGCTGGGAGAGGGTGAAGAGATCCTCTCCTCCCTCTTCCCCTGAGCTGAAGCGGTGATGTCCAGACTGGTAGGAGGGGACACTTCTTAACAACACTGCCAAGGAATGCTTTATTCCTAGCAAGGAGAACCAAAACCTGCTGGAGCCATCCCAGCCCTTAAGGGCTCAGAGGGATGCTGAACTTAGACTCTTCCTCCTTTCAGAAGGCAGCAGCCAGACACCCTGAGCCTCAACAGTGGCTAAAACCTAGAAACACACACATACACATACATACACACACACACCCCGCCCCCCAGACCTGGGTGACTCCAGGAGAGAGTCTCGGCCTCCGAGTCGTGATGCCAGGGCTCCGCGCCAGGGTCCAGCGTGATGAGCACTCTGGGGCTTGGCGCCCAGACTCGATTGGGAAGGAGGGAAAAAGCCCAGCTGTTAAGGAGAGGAGCCTTCAGACTCCGCAGGGAGGCGGGACGCCCCACAACTCCCTGACCTACCCCCAAATCAGCCCCAGAGGCCGGCGGTTCTCGGGCGCCCCGGTCGGCTCAGCCGTGCACCCCGGGTCCCCTGCCCACCTGGACCCAACTTCTTCGAGTCCCAAAGGCTACACTCAAGTTCCCTCTTGGAACGGCGCGCCCAGGGGCTCCGCACCCCGTTCCCTCCCCCCAGCACCCCAGTTCTGCATGATCACCCCAGACGTCCGCAGCCCAAACCCTTCCCGGGCCCCCACGCGCAGCGCGACTCTGCTCCCCACTTCCCCGAGGAGGTGCGATCCAACTCCGCCCGGCCCCCGGCCGCCGCCCGGGCGCTCACCGGGCTGCGGCGGGCGGCGGGCGGCGGGCGGCGCGGGCAGGGGCGGCGGCGGCAGCGGGCACGGGCCGGCGCGGGAGGAGGCCACTCCGCACGGAGCGGTATTGTTTCCAAAATACGCCCGCTCGGGGCATCCCGCAAACAGCTGATGAGGCCCCGCCTCCCGGCGCGTCACGCCGATGGCTGGCCAATGGCGAGTGGAGCCCCAGGTCCCGGGCTGGGCGGCTGCCAGGGACGGTCACGAATGTGCGAACCTTCCGTTGGAAACATTACAAGGGGCCGAGCAAAATTCTGACCCCTGCCAGAAAGCGCCGTTGGAGCGCCGTCGCCGGCGCGGATTCTGTTCCTGACGCAGGCAATGGAAGCGCCAGAGAGTCCCTGAGTCTGAGTCCTGTCAATTAGGTGAGGGAGAGGGGGCGCCAGAGTGACTTTTGTCTTCTTTTCCTGGGCAATGGGCAGAATGATTGCTGTGCATTCAGAAACGAAGGGGAGGAGGAAGCAGAGCGCTTTTAGACGCGGCCAGAGAGTCTAATGGGTGCAAAGTGCGGGTCCCAGGGGATCCCAGCCTAGTGGCAAAGCTCCTCCCGCCTGTCGGGCGGGTCGGAAGAAAAGTCCAGCCCCAAAGCTGTAGGAGGCAGGAGAACACGTGTGCTGGCACTATTACTGAGTGACATTCGAGTCAAACACATCCAGAGGGGCCCTCGCGTCCTCTTCTTGACCGGTTGTGGACACTGGCAAAATAAGCATCTGGCCAAGGAGAGGCGAGCTCAAGAATGCAGGACGCTGCTTGGACAGTGGCCTCACATCCGTTTATGGCAGCATCTAGAAACTGCTAGGCTGCCAGGAGAGGAGCACGTCCTGCAGATCACCCAAGGGAGTCTATGGGCTACTTCACAAACATTTTGGGGGCACCTACTTTGTGTCAGGTATTGGGCTG
This sequence comes from Mirza zaza, assembly GCA_008750895.1. NCBI lineage: Eukaryota > Metazoa > Chordata > Mammalia > Primates > Cheirogaleidae > Mirza > Mirza zaza. The sequence goes on from VSMD01131027.1 coordinate 83,312, forward strand.
CATGCCAAAAACAACCTGGTGCCTGCCCTCAGGGAGCTTACAGCCTACTATGAGAGGTAGACCTGGAACCAATGAAAGTGTCTGGAATAATGACTGCTAAGGGATGCAGAAAAATTCAGAATGCAAAGACTGGCAAAGGCTTCAGGGAGATGGCTTTTGAGTTGAATGAGAAAATTTTTCAATAAAGAAAATGAGGTAGCCCAGGCCAAGGGGCAGCAGAATACAGTACTGAACTGGAGAGCCTGCCTGTCCAGGGAGGAGGGGCAGGCTGGACGACTGGATCACTGGGGGCACACTGGGATTTAGAAAGGGTGAGCATGGGCAGGGAGGCTCAGGTCAGATTACAGAAGTGTTCCTGGAATGCTGGGCTGAGGGATCTGTATTTTATAAAGGGAGGTAGTGAAAATTTTATTGAAGATGAGTGACTTGACCAAGTCTGAACTTTAGGAAAGATAAATGATGAGTTCAGAAATTGGTGAGGGGGGCCAGGTATGGTGCCTTATGCCTGTAATCCTAGCACTCTGGGAGGCCAAGGCGGGAGGATCATTTGCACTCAGGAGTTCGAGACCAGCCTGAGAAAGAGCGAGATCCCCGTCTCTATAAAAAAAAAAAAAAAAAAAAAAAAAAAGAAAGAAATTATCTGGACAACTAAAATATATATATATATTAGCCGGGCATGGTGGCGCATGCCTGTAGTCCCAGCTACTCGGGAGGCTGAGACAGGAGGATCCCTTGAGCCCAGGAGTTTGAGGTTGCTGTGAGCTAGGCTGACGCTATGGCACTCTAGCCTGGGCAACAGAGTGAGACACTGTCTCAAAAACAAACAAACAAATAAAAACAAAAAAGAAATTGGTGAGGGGAAGCCAGTCCCTGCAAACAGTCTAGGTGTGCGAAGATGGAGGCCTGACCCACCAGGGTCAGTGGGACTGGGCAGTGCTGTCACTCACCACGCTGCTCTCCTGGGCTGTAAACTCAGACAAATTTAAGTGCAGCTAGGACCCCCAACCCAGTGGAGCCTGAAGTCTCCTTGTACCTTTTTCCTACCCATTCTTTCCCTACCTCCCTCGGAGTGTACCTGAAAAAGAGTGAATCAGGCATATTGAGGGCTGAGGTTGCTAGAGTAGGAAAATACCATCCCCACAGGACAGAGCAGAGGAAAAAGGGAAAGAGGGGAGATTCAAGGTTGGCCAGCAGCCTACTTCCCCCAGGAGTTGACAGATGTCCCGCAAGAGGTGCCAGAGCCAAAAGGAGGTATATTATTTTACCAGGAGGCTTGGCCAACCAGGAGTATCAGAGATGGTCAGGGTGAACCTGAACTCATGCCACATGTGGGAAGATGAAGAGACCAAGCCCAGCCTCTGTGAAGGGCACTGGGAGCCCTCCGTGGTTTCCCAAACACAGACCTCCTTCCTCACCTTGCTTCCATCCTCCTCTTGTCACTGGCTTTCCTCCTGGGCCAGTATCTCAGGCTGGCCAGTGGTGCCATGGGCTGTCCTTAGGATCAAGAGTGGAACTGAAGGACAAAGCAGCTCTGAATCTGCCCTCTGGGACAGCACGGGCCCCGAGGGGAGGGGACCATCCTAGCTCTCCTACCTACTGGAGATGCTAAAGCTCCGCTTTGTCACAGCCCTGCATGGTGAACATGGGTCCACAAGGCAAGGAAGGTGGGAGAGCAGGGCTTTTATCCAGGATAACTAGCTTATCAAGGTCCTGAGCTTTAGGGTCTATGGACCTCTGAAGCTGGCTAAACTGTGTTTGTGGGCACAAACGTGGGTAGGGTGGCTCCTTAGCTTACAACAATTTCTTGAAGGGGTCTGTGGCTCTATAAAAGATGGTTTTTTTGTTTGGTTCATTTTGGGTTTTGGTTTTTTTTTTTTTTGAGATAGTCTCATTCTGTTGCCCGGGCTAGAGTGCCATGGCATCAGCCTAGCTCACAGCAACCTCAAACTCCTGGGCTCAAGCGATCCTCCTGCCTCAGCCTCCCGAGTAGATGGGACTACAGGCATGCACCACGACGCCCCGCTAATTTTTCTATTTTTAGTAGAGATGGGGTCTCTTGCTCAGGCTAGTCTCAAACTCCTGACCTCAAGCAATCCTCCTGCCTCAGCCTACCAGAGTGCTAGGCTTACAGGCATGAACCACCACACTCCGCCTATAAAAGGTATTAAAAAATCACCTTTGGTGGCGCTGCCCGCTCCAGCGCCTTGGACGTCACCACCTCCAAGCTAAGCTGGGGCCCGGCAGGCCGAGGGGGATGGATTGAAAAGATATGAATGAGTATCCTAAAAAAAGAAGAAGGAAGACTTTACACCCTTCTGGTTATTCAGATTCCTCTGGAATAAGCAGAATTGCAGATGGATTCAATGAAATTTTTTCTGATCATTGTTATAGTGTCTGTTCTATGAGACAGCCAGACTTAAAATATTTTGACAACAAAGATGATGGTTCTGATATTGAGACTTCAAGTGACTTGCCAAAATTTACAGATGGAATCAAGGCCAGAAACAGAAACCAGAACTACCTGGTTCCTAGTCCAATACTTAGAATTCTAGACCACACTGCCTTTTCTACAGAAAAATCTGCTGATATTGAAATTTGTGATGGAGAATGTGACTCACCGGAATCGGTCAACCAACAAACTCAAGAGGAGAGTCCTATAGAAGTTCACACTGCTGAAGATGTTCCAATTGCCGTAGAAGTGCATGCAATTTCCGAGGATTATGATATAGAGACAGAAAACAATTCCTCTGAGAGTCTTCCAGACCAAACTGATGAAGAGCCACCAGCTAAACTTTGTAAAATTCTTGACGAGAGCCAGGCTTTGAATGTGACTGCTCAGCAGAAATGGCCTTTACTGAGAGCTAATAGCAGTGGCCTCTATAAATGTGAACTTTGTGAGTTCAACAGCAAATATTTTTCTGATTTAAAGCAGCATATGATCCTGAAGCATAAACGTACTGATTCAAATGTGTGTCGAGTATGCAAGGAAAGTTTCTCTACCAACATGCTTCTGATAGAACATGCCAAACTACATGAAGAGGATCCCTATATTTGTAAATACTGTGATTATAAGACAGTAATTTTTGAGAACCTCAGCCAGCACATTGCAGACACCCATTTTAGTGATCCCCTCTATTGGTGTGAGCAGTGCGATGTGCAGTTCTCTTCAAGCAGTGAGCTCTACCTACATTTCCAGGAGCACAGCTGTGATGAGCAGTACTTGTGTCAGTTCTGTGAACACGAAACTCATGATCCAGAAGACTTGCATAGCCACGTGGTAAATGAGCATGCCTGTAAATTAATAGAGTTAAGTGATAAGTATAACAATGGAGAACATGGACAGTACTGCCTCTTAAGCAAAATTACCTTTGACAAATGTAAAAACTTCTTTGTATGTCAAGTATGTGGTTTTTGGAGGAGACTTCATACAAATGTTAATAGGCATGTGGCTATTGAACATACGAAAATTTTTCCTCATGTTTGTGACGACTGTGGGAAAGGCTTTTCCAGTATGCTAGAATATTGCAAGCATTTAAATTCACATTTATCTGAAGGGATTTATTTATGTCAATATTGTGAATATTCGACAGGACAAATTGAAGATCTTAAAATTCATCTAGATTTCAAGCATTCAGCTGACTTACCTCATAAATGTAGTGACTGCTTGATGAGGTTTGGAAATGAAAGAGAATTAATAAGTCACCTTCCAGTGCATGAGACAACTTGATCACTTTATTTTAACTTACAGAGTGTCAATGTAAAATAATAAATTCAACTTTTTTTGGGGAAAAAAAATCACCTTTGTAGGGAAATGGGGCTGGAGAGCAGCAGGAGGTTATCTTAGTAGGTCTGGACAGTGTGCAAGTTGTGGGGAGGATCATATCCACTAGTGATATTTCTTTTAAGCCCTCTCAGAGGCCTTCCCAGCCTGCTCCCTCAGGCTGGTTCTGAAGGACACCTGTGGCTTGGCCTCCTGTGCTCTCAGCCTCTTAGGTCAAGCAGCAAGGGGCCCAGCCTTCTGAGCCGAGGGACCAGAGAAGGACGTCAGGGATAAAGGGGTCAGGGAGGTCAGGAGCCTCACCCCCACCTCTCATCACTGTCAGAGCAGGCCCTCTCTCTGAGTCCTTTCTCCCCTCCCAGCACAGCATGGACTTAGCAGTGGCGGGACCCGCTGGGTCGCAGATCAGGGCTCTGAGCTCCCTGACCAATAGCAGCACCCTGGGAACAAATGACCCCTGGGCTTTCAACTGGGCTCACAGCAAATGCACATTGCAGCCCCAGCAGGCGCGCTCTCTGTCTCCTCTCCTCTCTCTCTCTGCTGACTGATGCTGGCTCTGGAAGGAGGGTCCCCAAAGAAAGAAGGCAGAGTTTCTCTGAAAGGCATGAGCGTGGAGGCTGACAGAGAGGTGCATCTTCCCTGACAATCTGGGAGGGATGCAAAGAGTTAAGGGGAGGCTGCATTCAACTGGAGAGAAAACCCAGCTCCCTGCAGAAAGCGGGCAGGAGCCCTCTCCATTGTTTCACCTGGCTATAGGATTTCTCTCCGAGACAAGGAATGGGCTCTAAAACTCCAGTAACTGGATCTCGGGGAAGGGAGGTTTTTAAAAAACCAGCTGACAGCTGAATAATAGGAATTACCAGGCAGGCTGCCCTGGGGTTACTGAGGTTTGTAACTCAACCCCCAGGGAGGGGCTAGATTGGAAACTGATTTATGGGTAAGAGGGGGGGAGATCTTGCTGGGGGAGTCCATGGTGCCTGACCCCATTACCTCTTAACTCCTTCCAGAAGGGCTCATCAATGTTAGAAGGACCAGGGACCTGGAAGACTTGGGTGTCCTTCCCTAGCTGGGCTTGCTCTAATGGAGGGAATTTTTATATCTTTGTGCATCATTTCAACTGTCTACAAAAGACAGTTCCTCTAGTCTGAGTTGTACTGTGTGTGTGAGAGAGAGAGAGAGAAAGAGAGTGCATGCATGAGAGAGAGAGAGAGAGGGAGAAAGAGAGAGGCAGAGGGATGAAATATACCAGAACACACAGATTGGCTGTGGCTGGTTGGACAAGTGGGGAGACTAGATTTCCTAGTCGATGAGCTCACTGCTTGCCAATCACTGATTCAGTGAGACTCAGATAGGAAAGGCACCATACTAAGGAGAAAGCATCTGGGGATTCAGAGACCTGAAGGGAAACGTAGACGAAGGACTAAAGCTACCATGCTCGAGTCTAGGAGAACCCAAAAGATAAGGCAAGAAGTATGACATTCAGCATATATCCAGTTTTGTTGGGAGGACTACCCAGTAAATATCTGTGGAATGAGTGAATGAATGTACGAAGCGCTCTGCATTAGGAAGGGGGAAGAAAGCTGCAGCGGGGGATTTCCAGTAAATGTCTGGTCCACTTTGTGTTTGTCATTTGGGATTCCTAGTCTTGCCTTCATTTCTTCTCACCAGCAGGGAGAACCGCCCCCAGAAGGTTAGGGTGCTGCCCTCTACTCGCTGGGACCCTCAGATCATGCTCCCCCAGGCTTGGCATAAGCTGGCACTCAGTAAGTCTGTAGAGACGAATTTAGAGGAAAGCTATGAGCCAGGCCCTTAGGGCAGTGTCCTCAGCTCCCCTGTCCCCCACTCGATGCCCATGGAAAAGAAGTTGGCTTTATCCTGCCAAGGATTGAAGAAATCCAGTCAAAATACATTTTCTTTCACTCTACTTCTCTAGGGATGACATCCTCTTTCCTGGGCAAGCATACATCACTATGTCAGTACATACTTCTCTTTAGGATTGACAGGAAAATCTGGGCATTCCCAGCTAAAGCCAGAGAACAATCGATTGCTATCAAGGAAACCTGCCACCCGGAAGAACTGGGGACCAGTCTTTTGCTGGCTTAAGGTCCCCCAGGTTTTGAACTCAGCGCTCAAGAGGATCTTGGCTGAGATGAGTTAGATCACCTGTTTCCCAGCCAACCCCTCAGCCCCCACTGTCCTGGAGTTGGAGAGGGTCTCTCTCTGGCAGGGGCTCAATCACCCGAGAGTGAGTTTATCAAACACTTACTGAGCACCTGCCCTGTGGCAGACTCCACGCCAGGGGCTGGAGGCACAGACACAACCCTAGGGGGATCCTTGAGCACATCAGCTCTCTTTCTTCCCAAACATGAACTCTCACATACATAGCTACACACTAGCTCAAGGAGACACTGGGGTCAGGAGGAGGGCGTGGCAGGAAGAGCTGAAACTAGACAAGCTAAGGAAGAACAGCCTTCCTTGGAAGGCTAAGCCACCTCCCAGATGGTCTTGCCTTTCCTTGCACAGAAGCATCTGGAAATGTCTGATGCCCTGCTTCTTCCCTGCTCTCAAAGCCCAACTGTCATCAGGGAGAGTAGCAGGAGCTCTAGGCTAGACAATGGAGATCTAGGTTCAGCTCTCACTCTGCTACCAAAAGGTGACCTTCCAACACTCACATTTATGTCCTTGCCCCTATGGATTCAGGGGTGGCATAGCTTGGGTAAACAGTCTGGCTCAGCAGGGGCTAGGATTTGGGGCTGACACCAGCCTCTTATCCCAAGCCTGCCCAGGTCCCCGGGCTATAATTAAAACAACCCCACCTGTTGAGCACCTACTGTGGGCCCCATCTTACACTTAAAGAGACTAAGGTCACATTTCCAAGGACAAACAGCAGCAGAAGCATGATTTGAAGCCACATCTGCCTGGCATGAAACCCAGTGCTCACATCCTCTACACCTACGTCCTTAAAAAGGCACGCCCAGTCCCTCCCCACAGACCGGATTCACTCCCCGTCCCCTTCCCCCATCAGTAACACACTGTCCCCCGCTGCCCCCAGAACAGGAAGGCCAAGCCTGAGGCAGCCTAGCGAGGTGAATTCCAGCCTCTCTCAGTCACAAACACTCCCACCACCACCACCACCTGCAGCAGAAGCTATTGCATCACCCGCAGGAAGCGGCCCAGCCGCCTAGCATCAGCTCTTGGGCACATTTTCAGTTCCTACTTCTATCCTTGCCTACATTCAGCACTCGGCCTGTCTCCCAGCCCCTGTCTGGCCCTGTGGCCTTAGGCTCATGTGCATGACCGGGCTGGATTTGTGCAGGTCCCTTGTCTGAACTCTGTCAAATGGGTAGAGGAGGTCCTGGCTCAAAGGGCTTTTCCCAGCTAAGGAACATTCAGAGGACCTGTGGGCTCAGAATAGTCCTCCTGGATGCAGGAGACAAGCAAAGGAAGGGAGTCCCAGGCAGCACCATTACCGCACACCTCCTTTTCAAGGATGAATGTCCCGCATGCCTGGCTCATGTCCAGCTATCAGGTGGGCCAGCGAGACGAAGGCCCTCAAGAGCCAGCCAACACATCCATGATGTCTCTGCGTGGTGTCTGGGAATCAGGCTGGCAGAGGTGCGGCACTGGACTTTGCTATCCTCCCTCTATTGCTATGGAATCTTCTGGAACTGAGGATAGATTTTCAACCCTGTAGTTCCTCTTCTGCCCATCCTGGATTTTCTTTCCCTCTCTGCCAACTTCCATCTCTCTCTCCCACATACAGCACAATTTCTTTATCTCTTAATCTCTCTTCCTACCCTGGTTTCCTCCTGCGTCCACCACGTCTCTCTAGCCTCATCTCAGTCAGCGCTTTATCAACACATAAAATACTCTGCGTTGAGGAAGACATCCTGTGTGGAGAGGCCGCTTCCTTCAATGTTATCATCCCTATGTGAAAATGGTTCGCTTGAGTCCAAGTGGCATTTTAAATGGCTCTGGGAGTGGGGTTACCACTGCCTCTTCACCCACAGGGAGATCTACACAAAACCAGCGACTGGTGCACGGATTTCTCCCAGCTCTCACATTATGCTTGGCACGCCCCACCTGACTCACCGCTTGGCAGGGGTTAGGGCACCTGAATCAGTGATTTGAATAAATGTCAAGTTGTTCTTTAGGAGCAGCCCAGTCTTAAATCACCAATGCTGCTTTACTTTGTGTAAATAAATGTCAAACTGCAATGTGAAACTGGATATGACAGGGCCACTTCAGGCTTATGCCTAAGGCTTCAAGGTTACTAAGCTTGTACAGATGTAATAACCCTCTAAGAAATGAAGGGGGACCCCAAGGACTCTGAATTCTTCCCTGAAATCAGACCAAGTATGGGGCTATCCCAGGTTGCATGAATTCCCAAACATCAACTGAGGCTACGGTAACTTGTGACAAAGAAGCTAAGTATCAGGATCCATCCTGGATTTTACAACTGGAAGAAAATATCCAAAATTCACAGATGCTTCAGAGTAGAATAATTTTTTTTTCAATCCTGACCCCTCTCATAATGAATGCATAAAATATACGAAACTGATCCCTGAATAAGTTCCTGGCATAAATTTGTATTGACTTTAGGGAGAAAATACTTCTCCAGTTTCTATCAGCTCCAAGACAGGATCATTGACTATAACCTTTCTTTTCTTTTTTTCAGTTTTAAATAGAGGTGGGGCCTGCTCTTGCTCAGGCTGGTCTCAAACTCCTGAACTCAAGCAGTCTTCCTGCCTCGGCCTCCCAGAGTGCTAAGATTACAAGCATGAGCCACCTCGCCCAGCCTAGACTATATAACTTTTACTGCAGTTTTGGAGTAAGTTCTGAAAGGTGAGGAGAAAAAAAGAATCTTGATATTGCTTTGGGTTTAGAATGTAGTTTCTCAGAAAGCATTCCAGGAGTTTACTACTTTCTTGTCTGCAGGAAGGAAGTTTTTGCTTAAATATTTATTTGCTCAAATATTATTTGCTCAAATATTCTCTGCGGGCAGAGAGCTTCAGCATTCCATTTCTTTAGTACTTACAACAAAATTTCTCTCACTATCTTTGAAATGTGATTTTTTTTTTTTTTTAGATAAGGTCTTGCTCTGTTGTCCAGGCTCAAGCAATCTTCCTGCCTCAGCCTCCCCAGTCGCTAGAACTCCAGAGATTCACCACCATACCCGGCTATGTTGTCCAGGCTAGTCTTGAACTCCTGGCCTCAAGCAATCCTCCCACCTCAGCCTCCCAAAGTGCTGGGATTATAGGTGCGAGCCACTGTACCTGGCCTGAAATGTGATTTTTTTTTTTTTTTTTTTGAGACAGAGTCTTACTCTGTCACCTGGGCTAGAGTACAGTGGTGTCAGCCTAGCTCACAGCAACCTCAAACTCCTGTGTTCATGCGATCCTCCTGCCTCAGTCTCCCAAGTAGCTGGGACTACAGGTGCACACTATCATGCCTGGCTAATTTTTTCAACTTTTAGTAGAGACAGGGTCTTGTTTTAGCTCAAGCTGGTCTCAAACTCCTGACCCCAAGCAATCCTCCCACCCCGGTCTCCCAGAGTGCTAGGATTATGGGCATGAGCCACAGCACCTGGCCTGAAATGTGATTTTTAAAAAATAATTTAATATTATATTTTGGGGATGTTGTTTCATTTGATCTCTTTTTGTTCCTCGGCAATGGGGACCCTTGCTCTTTCTACATTACCCGTAGGTTTAACTGAAATAATTATTACTTCCTCTCTGAAAAGAAACTATTTTCTTTACATTAACTGTTTATAGAGCACATACTATATGTCCCAAACCACATTAGGAGTTTGAGGGAGGCCACAGGTATAAGAAATCTCCCGCCTGCCTTCTCACTCCCCCGCCCCACCCCTCTTCCTCTTCCATCACGCCAGGGGCCTTTGAGGAAGGAGCCAGGACTCCTCAGGAATTGAATTAGGCAGCCACAGATCTCACTGTGAGATAAGACTGTGACTCAGTTAAGAAGCCAGTACAACAGGTAAGAGCAAGGCTTTGGAGTCAGACAAATGGAGATTCAAATCCCAGCCTTGGCACCTGCTGGTCATTTGGGAAAATCACCTCTAAAATTAACCTCTCTGAATTTAATTATACTACCTGCCAGATGGAGATAATTACAGCATCCTCGTGTGGTTGTTGCGGAATAGAAATTGTGATAAACGATACAAAGCACCTAGCAGAATGCTACATAATAGATGCTCAACAAATGGTAGATATTACCACGTGTTCAGCACTGTGTAACAACCATAAGATAAGAGAAGAAAGTCGGGAGAAGAATGAAGAAACATGTTTTCACTGGCCCTGTTTTCAGAAGGTGTGTATTCTAGTTGTAAGGTCAAACCTAGCACATACGAAATAACTGTAGCGCCGGGCTCAGTGGCTCACGCCTGTAATCTGAGCACTTCGGCAGGCCAACTCGGGAGGATTGCTTGAGGCCAGGAGTTGGAGACCAGCCTGAGCAAGAGTGAGACCCCATGTCTACAGAAAATAGAAAAATTAGCTGGGAATGATGGTGTATGCCTGTAGTCCCAGCTACTAGGGAGGCTGAGGCAGGAAAATACCTTGAGCCCAGGAGTTTGAGGTTGCAGTGCGCTACAACCACGCCACTGCTCTCTAGCCCAGGTGGTAGAGTGAGACCCTATCTCAAAAGAAAAAAAAACAAAATAAATGTAGCATGTTAAAAACAGCTTACAATTTACCTCAAAAATCATATTACAGTCAGCCCTCTGTATCCATGGATTCAGCCAACCTTGGTTCAAATATATTCAGGAAAAAAGAAATTGCGTTTGTACTGAACATGTACAGACTTTTTTGTGTCATAATTATCTAAACAATAAGTACAATAACTATCTACATAGCGTTTACATTGTATTAGGTATCATAAGTAATCTAGAGATGATTTAAAGTATACAGGAAGATGTATATAGGTTATATGCAAATACTATACCACCTTAAATAAACAGTGAACCTGCCACTCAGTGTCTTTCAGAGCGATTGCTAATTACCTTGACTGTTGGTAGATTTTGCTGTCTGAGGGGGGTCCTGAAACCAATCACTCATAGATATGGAGGGATGACTACAGACAGAATATAATTACTATAGAAATAAATGAGACTATAGATGTAAAATGCTTGATACCAAAGTGCCTGACATATGGTAAGCACTCCATAAATGATAGTGCAGTAGTTATTATTATGAACAATGGCCTTCTCCTTAAGATTCTCTCTAGAACAATGGTTTTCAAAGTGTGATCCCTGGTCCAGCAGCATCAGCATCACCTGGAACTCGTTAGAAATGCAAATACTTGATCTCCCTTCCCAGAATCACTGACTCAGAAACTCTGACGATGGGGTGAACAATCTGTATTTTTACCAGCCTTCCAGGTGATTCAGAGGCAATGGTTCCCAACATTGGCTGCACATTGGAATTATTTGGGGTGTTTATTTATTTATTTATTTTGGAGACAGAGTCTCACTTTGTTGCCCTGGGCTAGAGTGCCAAGGCATCAGCCTAGCTCACAGCAACCTCAAACTCCTGGGCTCAAGCGATCCTTCTGCCTCAGACTCCCTAGCAGCTGGGACTACAGTCATGCGCCACCATGCCCAGCTAATATTTTCTATATATTTTTAGTTGGCCAATTAATTTCTTTGTAATTTTAGTAGAGATGGAGTCTCGCTTTTGCTCAGGCTGGTTTCGAACTCCTGACCTTGAGTGACCCCCCGGGCCTCCCAGAGTGCTAAGATTACGGGCGGGGCATGAGCCACCGTTCCTGGCTGGTCCCACCTCTGAATACCATCACAATTGGGGGCCCATGGGAAGGCAAGTCTGGTGTGTAATTCCTTGGAATGTGACCTCCTCAGATGCCTGTTGCTGAATTATGCTAGAGCCAACCCCCTGGTATAGGAAGGCAGCCTGCAACAATATAAGTAGTCAATGAATAGTGTTATTGTAGTTTTAATTCTAAGTAATTAATTATCTTGCCTTGGAGTAGTGCCCTGGCCTTCCTGGGTCCAGATTCACCACTATACAGTCCCTGCTATTTCCCCAGCCCCACCCCAGGTGGGGAAATTCTAACACGAGGGTGTAAATATCCTGCAAGTGCATATCCTGTCCAAGCTCTGCTCCTCCCCAGTGGAAGACTTTGAGAAAGGTTTAGAGCAGGGCTTGGGGTGCACTTAAGAGCCATCTCCAGCCATCTCAGATCTTGAGCCAGCCCCTGACTGTCTCCAGGTCCCTTCTGTACTCTTCTGGAGCGGTCCTGAGGCCAGGCTGATCTCCCAAGGCTTCTGAGAGGAGTGATCTAGCCACAGGAGTCCTACTCCTGCCCATGCTGGATCCTGGAGGTAGATCCAGAATGATTCAGAGTAGCAGAGTGGTGGAGAAGAAAAGCCCCGCAGGCCCAGGGCTTGGGCTCAGCAACCCCACTCCTCGGGCTTTGCAGTCAAAGACTTAGAGCTATGCCAGGGTCACCATAGAAATATTGTCCAGAACAAGATACTTTGAATGAAAATGGGCACTTTTAATATTTATGCTTGGATAAAAGTTATATATTATATAATGAGACCATCCTAGGCAAACCCAGACACATAGCCTTCTTAACTTTGGGGTGGTACCCATTGGACCCCACCCCTCCGGCCCTCCATCACCCTGGGTGTGGGGGTCATACTCCAGGTTAACTTCCACCATTCTCGGTTGCCAAGTGACGTGGCCTTCCCTCTGGTTCTGCTTTTTGGGGACCGAATCACCGGGCACACAGCCCTGCCTACTGGCCTCTGAGCTGATGGCCTGAAAGCTGATAAACCAGCCTTCCTCACGCCCTGCCCTCTGCCCCAGCAGGAGCCATGCCTCCCTTCTCTTTATCCCTCCTGCCTTGCTGAGGGATTACAGGCAGGATTCTCAGAGGACTGGGGAGCCATTTTCACTGGGGATCTCAGCTCCAGGGACAGGGGAGCACTACGGGCCATTTAAGAGAGCACAGGTCTAGAGTTTGAGTTTGGGGTGTTTCTTTATCATAAAGAGAAGGTTGCGGCCGGGCGCAGTGGCTCATGCCTGTAATCCCAGCACTCAGGGAGGCCGAGGTGGGCAGATTGCTCGAGGTCAGGAGTTCGAAACCAGCCTGAACAAGAGCAAGACCCTGTCTCTACTATAAATAGAAAGAAATTAATTGGCCAACTAAAAATATATAGAAAAAATTAGCCGGGCATGGTGGCGCATGCCTGTAGTCCCAGCTACTCGGGAGGCTGAGGCAGTAGGATTGCTTGAGCCCAGGAGTTTGAGGTTGCTGTGAGCTAGGTTGATGCCATGACACTCACTCTAGCCTGGGCAAAAAAGCGAGACTCTATCTCAACAAAAAAAAAGAGAGAGAGAAGGTGTTGGGCCACAAGGAAGGTCCTTCTAGCTCTAAAATCTCATGATTCTCTGAGGATTCCTGCCCTACACTGATACTGAGTGACGAGCCTGACTTAACCCTGCATCAGGGAGGGTGTTCCATTTCAGTTGGTACCCAAATCTGTACCCACCAAAGCAGACCCGATTCAAAAGAAGCAAGCAGGGTTCCCTGCTTAGAAATGATGAGAATTCAAGACTAACTCACAGGGAATCATCCTCTCACTTGCTGCCTGACCCTCTCTGCTTTCATTGCCCTTTTTAGGAAGGGTCTACTCCTGAACTGGTCCTCATGGCCCATTTCTCTGAGGCTCCCAACAGCCAATCCTGGGCCTTCCTTGCCTATAGAAAAACCTCCACACTGCCTGGCCGAGACTATAGTCTCTTCCCCTCTGGCAATTTCCATCAGAATGGATAGAGGAAAAATAAGGATTCTAGTAGCATATCCTCCTGGGAGGTATGGACACTGGCTTCATGTACACTTCCTTGAGTTTCTGTCACCCCCACCCCCACCCCAGCTCTTTCTCTCTTGCCAAATGCCCTTAGACACTAAATCTGTCAAGTGGTTTCAGGTTTGAAATCTACCAAAATCATGTGCTTTTTGATTGAAATCCTTTCTCTGCTGTCCTTCCACAGGCCTTTGGGCACTTCTCACCTTCTCCCTAATGTGGTATTGTCTGGATTTTATGCAAAATAATGACAGGGACCTTATCTTTGGTCATCTTTGAGTCCCCTACAGCCTTGCTAATCAAAGCCTGGTTTGCACCCCTAACAAGATCTCCAGGCGATTCATTAGGGTTTGAGCAGGTTTGAGCAGCACAGTCCTTGGCATTCAGCACATAGCCCTGAGTCTTTGACCAAACCAGGAAAGTGGTGAGGTTAAAGGCAATGCAGATGGCTACAGGCAATGTGCTTTTGAGATGACATGTTTGTGGGTCTGTTTTTCCCATCCCTGTTAAACCACAAGCTCCTTAGGGCAGGGACTGTGTGGCTCTAATACATTTCTCCCCTTCTCAGATTCAGTTGCCATTGCCTAGGGAAGACAGGGCCGGGCATGTTGCCTTGAGAATCTGTTTGATCCCAGTCATCTTGTCTTCTGCCTCTGATGAGTAGATGCCAGCAGGTGACATGGAGGGCCAGGCACCCCCAGTAGTAGGGGATGAGCACGGGACGAGTGTTTATGACAATCTGAGCTAGGGTTTTGGCTTTAATTAATTCACATGTGGAACTAATTAAGCAAAATAACTAACAATGATGGTAGCTTCTTCTCCTCCCCTTTCTATCTCCTGTTCATCGGCCACCTTCTCCTCTTTTACCCTTCAGCCTTCTTGGTTGCATGGTCAAGTCCCCAGGGACACCTGAGACCTTCATTCCACATTCCACATCAGCTGTGGCTTTCTAGCAACAGGAAGGGCCCTGATTAAGGCACCTGGCACCTGGTTTTGTTGCTGCAATGTTTGGGCGATTCCCTTTCAGATGTCTCAGACCTCAGGCTCGAGCCAGGGAAGAGTGAACACATCCCAGACCTGGCACTCCAGAGATAGCCAGTTGCCTGGAAGCCGAAGAAAGAAAAATAGGGAGTTGCTCTGGGGCGGAGGTGTGAAACAAAATAAAATAGTGAGGGAAAGTCCCCCTGAGATAGTGACATTTGTTTAGAGACATAAAAAGGTAGTGAGGGAATGAGCCATAGCTGAGGGAAGATTGTTCCAGGGATAGCAACAGCCAAGTACAAAGATCCTGAGGTAGGACAGGTCCAGTTATTAGAGACCTAGCATACATTTTAGCTTGATGAATGTTCCATGTGTCCTTGAAAAGAATATACTTTCTGCAGTTGTTGGCATAGTTATCAATAAATGTCAGTTAGGTTTGGCTGGTTGCTAGCATTGTTTAAATTTTCTATATCCTTACTGATGTTTTTGTCTATTGGGTCTACCAGTTGCTGAGAAAGAAGTGTTAAAATCTCCAACTATAATTGTAATTTCTCCCTTTAGTTCTGTCGATTTTGTTTCAAGTATTTTGAAGCTCTGTTATTAGTACATTTTAAAGCTCTGTGTATTATCCATACACATTTAGGATAGTTTTTTTTTTTTTTATGAATTGAAACTTTTATCTTTACAAAATGTTCCCTTTTACCTTTGGCAGTACTCCTTGTCCTGAAGTCTATTTTGTTTGGTATAGATACAGTCACATCAGCGTCCTCATGATTAGTGTTTGTGTGGTGTGCCTCTTTTCATCCTTCTGCTTTCACATCCTTTACTTTGCTTTAATATTTAATGTGCATCTCTTTCTAAACAAACATAGACTGATTTGACAAGTTCTTCCTTTTATCTGGCATGTTTAGCCCAGCTAATTTTTCTATATTTTTTGTAGAGATGGGGTCTCTTGCTCAGGCTGGTCTCAAACTCCTGGTCTCAAGCTATCCTCCCTCCCCAACCTCCCAAAGTGCTAGGATTTACAAGTGTGAGCCACTGTGCCCGGCCCCATCATCACTTTTAAATAGAAGTTAGTCATCATTCTTTTCCTTATGATTTTCCTTTTTTCCTCTAGATACTTGTAAGATTTTCATTTTATCTCTGGTTTTCAACAATTTAACTATTATATGCCTAGATGTGTTTTTCTTACTTGGGGTTTGATGATCTTTTTGAATTTGTAAATTGATACTTTTCATCAAATTTTAAATGTTTGGTGATTATTTCTTGCAATAGAAAAACTATTCATATCAGTGCTATTTGTTCACCTCTTTCTGAGACTCCAATTACACAAATGTTAGGCCACTATCCCATAGGTCACTGATACTCTGTTTATTAACCTTTTTCTCTCTTTGTTTTAGTTTGGATTCTTTTGATTGACCTGTCTTCAAGTTCATTGATCCTTTCTCTCTGGTGTCCTATGTGCTATTAAGCTAATTCAGTGAATTTTTAAATATAATTAGTTCTAGAATCTCCATCAGGTTGTCTTTTAGAGTTTACATTCTTTGGTAAAATAACCTTTCTATTGAACCATTATAGCCATCTTTTCCTGTGAACTTTAACATATTTATATTAATGATTGTTTTTAAGCTCTTGCCTGCTAACTCCAATAACTGGATCACCTGTGGATCTGCTTCAGCGTTTTCTCTTGATTATGGATCACATGTTTTTTTCTTCTTTAATCATCTGATGCTTTTTTAAAAATAGTATTCCAGAAATTTTGTATAAAAGAACAGCAGGGTTGTACATTTTTATTTCCCAGAAAGTTCAATCCTTTTTCTCTGTCTGGTAGTTGGATTAAGAAGCTGATCATTTAGTTTCCTCTTAAAGTTGTGACTGGACTGCATCTTTAATTAAATTGTGATCACCTGTGATTAACCCACTCTCAAGCTTCTGCCTCTTCTTATGTTGTCAGTATTTGAGCTGAGAGGACGTAGAGACAGATTCAGATCATTTTGATTCCTCTTTGGATTCAACTACTCTCTGTGGCCTCCCATGGCCTTTCCCCTGTACATGTCTCATAAGTGATTAAGTAGATTCTACTTAGTCACTGGAGACACACTGCACTAAAGCAGTCTGTCCCATGATGGCCAACCGAACATGCACTATGTGAAACCCTCCTGCAGGAGAGGGGAATGGAGGGAAGTAAAGGTCCATGGCTTTGGTCACAGGAGAAAATACCCCTTGATCCTCGGGAGAGGTTGTGGCTGAACATGACCCCAGAGAAGCGGGAGCAGCCTCCCCTGTGGGGAGGCCACAGCCTCTTTCTTGAAGGCTTTCCTCTAGGAACAGCTGCATCTTAAGAGGGCCTTCTGATTACTCCAGAGAAGGGATTCCAGTTGTGGGATCTACGGATCCCACGCAGGTTGTGGGACCCCTGAGGTTTGGGGCCCCTTCTCAAGCTGTTCCAATGGACAGTGCTGCGAAGAGAGAAGGCAGTGGTAACAATGTCATCTGGGTGGCTCTGGCCTCAAATAATGGTGAATGGATGGTGAGATAGTTCTTTAATGATTCTTTATTTTAAAGGCTCTAGGACCAACATATAGGATTCAGAGACCCTGCCCACAGCTGGGCTCTGCCATCAGGAGAACAAATGATTTAAAGGCTAAAGAGCTCCTTGAAAGTGGGATCTGGGGCCAGAAGTTAGAACAGTCCAGACTTCCCTCTAACCAGGCACAGCTCAGGCCCAGCTCTGGATGCTGCCAAACACCGTCCCCTCATGCTTCCTCCAGGTACTGCCTGGCTTCTGGGGCAGAGCTGTGAGTGACAGCTCATTAGATGCAGAGAGCTAGTAGAAATCCATACTTCAGAACAATCTGTCTAGCTTTGTCTGGCAGCCAGGCTGGTCAGCAGTGGCCAGAGAACAAAGGGCTCTGCAGACATGGGAAGAAAACAGCATGAAACTTTGATGGTGCACTTTAAAAGCAGGTGTAATGGATTGTGGCCAAGTTCCCCTACACTCCCAGGTCTGCCCCTCTTCCTGTTCTCTCAGAGATTTCCTTACAAGGCTCCATGCTGCCAGCATGCTCCTGCATGGCTGCCCTCTGCTGGGGGGATTCTCTGGGGGAGCTGTATGTGCCCAGCAGGCTCCCTCCTCTCCCAGGCTGGGGAGCTTTCTGCAGCCTGAAGATCCCCTGGGGCTCGGGCAGAGAGTCAGTGCGCCACAGCCTCCCTAGATAACAGAGGAGAAAGAAGCAGGGAGTTGGGAGGGCAGAGAGATCAAGGGAGGCATTATGTCTCTGAGGCACTGGGCCTCTGGCCCTCACTACAGGGAGGTCCCAGAGCAGTAGCTGCTTCTGGGCTGTAGCACTGTCCTGCCCTGTGGCCCTGCCACCTGCCTCCCATAGGCCAGCTTGTAATACTGGGGTTGATTGCAATCACTACTGGGCTCCCCAGTTAATCCACTGTTTATGTTAACTTCTACATATATGCAAATCTATGCAGATAAGCACAACTGTGGCTACCCCAAGAGGCCTGATGTTATTTTTATTCAGATTCCCAGATTGGAAGCGCTGGCTATCTTATTGGTAAGCATTCTAGAGAGCCCAGAGCATTGAAAGGGTGGGGCCAATTCCTTTGTAAAGACAACAGCCCATTTTCCCTCTACTTCCCTTTCTTCTTTATTTTAGAAATTTAGCCTTAGATCCTGTGAGAGAATGGAGAACTGTGAACCCCAACTCAAAAATGAAAGCCCAGAAGAAAACCCCAATCCCAACATGGGGCACAAGATTGTCCTATTAGTTTTTACAATAATAATTTTAGAATTAAAATAAACTTTATGTCCTGCCATTTGAGTTTCTAAGTTATGCACAGGAATGTAGATTGTCACTGAAAGTGGATTAAACCACAACTTGGCTGCAGCCCTGGTGGGGGAATTATCAGAGAAGTATTTAACATGTAAATCTTATCCTATTTTTAATTAGCAATAGCTCTGAGAGACTCTGAGTGGCAGGTTCACTGGTGGTTCGGGATGGGGGGGGCGGGTCACAGAGGAGACTCAGGCAGCTGACTGATCACACCCCTGCTGCTCCTTCCCTTTTCTGGCAAAGGGAAGGGAAACTAACATTTCCTAAGCATTTACGTGGTTGGCACCAGGCTAAGGACTTGTACATTTGTCATCTTGTATAATCTCCATTTTTTATAAACAGATGAAGAAGTCGGGACTGAAAGAAGTTTAAGTAAGTTACAAGGTGCACAGCAGGACTTCTAGCTGTGTCTGAGGGCTGCAGACTCCACCCTTCTTTCACTACTAGCTACTTTCCAGAAACAGCCTGTCACAAACAAACAAAAAACTACTTCTGCTTTACTGGCAAGCACAACAGAGGCTCCGTGGCTATTCCCTCTAACTGCAGAAGGCTGGGGGTGAGAATCCACTGCTTCCAGAGACCTCATCTTGCACAATCACTTGTACAGGACAGCACATGGGCTCTGGGTTACCCTGGCTTCCATTTCACTTTCAGACTCTGCTAAGCTCCGTGCCAAGTTCTCTTTCTGAGATACCATCCTGGACGTTGGAGGCACCAAAAATAAGCCAGGTTGGGCAGAGTGTGGCCAGCACACAGTGGACAAGTTGTACCTTGTGATAACTGGATCAGGCTTCTGGGGTGTGTGATTCGGGCTGATAAAGGATCTTCCTTGTTGCATGAATAAGTAAAAGATTTGGGTGACATAGACCTTCTTGTCTTCAAGGCAGACACTTCCTTGTCATCTGAGGGGATTTACCACTGTGATTAAAAATGAATTATCAGGCTCAAGCTTTGTGTCTTTTCCTGGGACGGCAGTCCCTCTAAGAGGAGGGAGAAGGATGCATTGTTCCATGACCCTGGCTCAACCTCAGGTTAGGGAAGAGGACCTGTCTTCTTCCTGGGTCTCTTTTATTATAGGGCCAATTTTGGAGGAGGAGTGAAATGATGGAGAACAGATATTTTCCAGCATCTTCTATAATCTGCATTAGAAAATTTACTAATTTTAAAGTTTGAATCTTCTTTTGTTCTTTTAGTAAATGCAAAACTCTATCTAGAGCTATGTTCCTAAACCCCAGATGTATATTTGAATAACCTGGAGAGCTTTAAAAAATTCTAATACCCGGATCCCATCCCTGGAGATTCTAACTGGTCTGGGTGGAGGATGGGCACCAAGATTTTTTAAACACTCCAAATAGGCCACACCTGTAATCCTAGCACTCTGGGAGGCCAAAGCAGGAGGATCGCTCTCTACTCTTCTCCCAACAGTGTCCTGGAAGGATTGTGTCAGTTAGTTCTTCTGCCCTCTGACTCCCATTGGTTTGGGCAGTGGGAGGCCATGGGAGATCAGAAGGTGGGAGGAGGAGAGACTGGATATGTATTCTTCTGCAGTGAGTGCTTGTAGGTGGCTGCATTCCTCACATAGCTCTGGTCAGGCTCTCTCATTGCTAGAGTTTCTCAATGGGCTCCAAGAAAAACTCTCAACTCTTGCCCCATCAGAACTAGGGGTAACCACTTCCCACTATTGCCAATCCCTCAGTAATTCACTATCCATATTGGTTCTCTTTACTCTGTCCCTTCCATAGTGCATTTTCCCTTCATTTATCTCCCTAACTCTGTGTCATTCGTTTCCTGCTAGACTCTGACTGAAACAGATGGTGTCTCCATTGGTAATGAATTTGGCTTCAATAACAGAAAGCCTGGCAAACAGTGGCTTAAACAATAGGATATTTTTATCCACATAATGAGAAGTCTGGGGGTAACAGTTCCAGGCTGGTGCAAAAGCCTCGTGCTGTCTTTATAGCCAAGCTCTACCCTTCCCTCTGCTTTCCTTTAACATATTGACTTTTATCTCCTGTTTCACCTCAGAGTCACAAGATGCTGCCTAGCTCCAGACATCCCACCTATCTCCAAGGTACAAAGAAGAGCAAAAGGACCATGCCATGCCAACTGTGTCTCTTCTGCCCCAATCTTCTCTGGACTTCTATCTGGGTCATAAATGGATCCTAGAGCCACTCCTAGAGGCAAGGGAGGCTGAGAAATTGGGGAACAGAATTGTCATGACTGGGTTAGGCAAATTATGATTTATTGCCTGGGGCAGAGCACATAGCATCATCCCTTTAACAAAGGAGAGCAGGGAGCATTGGCACTTGGTGGGCTATGAATACTAACAGCAGCAGCGAAGCTTCCTAAGGCTGGGGATGTTGCCTGTGCCCAACGTAATGGTGAACAGATAACTGAGACAAACAGGTGGAGAAGAGTGTCTGCAGCCAACGATATAGGTTTTAGGGACTGACTCACAGCTAGTTCCCCACTTTGGTGAGGATTATCGAGACCACAAGTAGAGACAAATCCTAGACAAGGCCAGAAGACTCCTCTGCAAAGTCTTCTACTGTGGCCTCAGAATGTCTCTCTCCCTCCTCCATATACCCAAGCTTCATATGATACTTCTGCTAAACCCCTGACCCCACTGTATTGCAATTATCTTTCCACACTAGGCTGTCTTCACCCACTAGACTGGGGTTACTTGGGGACAGGAATCTTGTCCTGTTTGTGTTTAGGACCCCTTGCCCAATTAGTGCCTGACATATAACAAATGCTCCATAAGGGTTTGTTGACTGAGCGACTGATTAGATAAAGGAGTGGGAGTTGGATTGTGCTACCTACCCTAATATGCTGTGTGACCTTGGGCAAATAACCTCTCTGAACCCAGTACCTTATCTGTCAATCTAACAGACTTGCACTAGAAGATCTCTAATTTGGTGATTGTTAATTCACACCGTGAACCACAGAACTTCCACCTCTGGAGTTATTTATTTGGGTTGAGGCATTATGTATCCAGATATCTCTTATTATAATGCACATACACCATATGAGGAAGTTATCATAGTAAAAAATCCATCAGCATCAGAGGTTGATTAGCTGGTTTCAGGGAGAAGTGTCTTGAGAGAATGAAGCACAGGAGAGAGAAGTTTTGATGTGGGTAGAAAAGAAAGAACGTCTGAAGCAAAGTATACTCTGTCCAGATACTTTGGGACTGGTTGAGATTCTGCAAGAAATAGAGAGGAGGCAGGGGGCCTGGCTAACTAGAATTATGGACAGTGGGGAATTGTGGGTCCACAGAAAGGTACCAAAGAAAATGCCATCAATGTGCTCATGTCTGTCTAACAGAATAGCTAAACACAAATGAACCAGGCTGTGTGTGGCAGAGGGGCCTCAGGACAGGGATGGAGCAAGAGTTGATGCTTTGCTCCAAGCAGGGTGGACAAAGGACTGATGGGAGACCCCTCTGGCTAGCAGGTTGTCAAGATGTGTCCTGCAGCCATCAGTCTTCCACTGTGATACCCCGTGGGATGGTCCTTAGGGTCCTGTATGGCGGACTGAACTGGAGAGAAAGAGCCTGTCCCCAATTCCTTCCAGATCCTCCCCCCAGCATGGCATGCACAGGGGGAAGTCATACCCAAGGCAAGTGGCATTCTTCTCAAGGTGCCTACTTTTGTCTTTTTGTATAACTTGTCACATTCTCTCCCCCTCACAGATATTTTTGCCTTGAGTATAATGCTATTAATTTATTATTAGTCACTTGCCATGGGTAATCCAATTTTTTTTAACCCTAGGTACATTGGATTAATCATAATCTTTTATCTATAACACTCTCTTTTTAATGGTCCAGGCATGGCCTGTCTTTGTGTTTATTTATTTATTTGTTTCAAAATAACATAAGAAACACTCATGAACTACTCCCCAGCACTAGAACCAAAACACAGAGCATACCCACATCGACTTGTGTGCTCCTCCTTTGTCCTATCCCTCCACCTGCTCTGCTACCCCACATAGATTATTTTTAAAATTTGATCTCTTAAATTGTGCAAGGTAGGAGGCTATGAGCGGGTGTGGGGCTTAAGAACGATCACAAACTACCACAGTTTATTCACCAGGACCCAAGCCAGCACTGCCACATCCTAACTGGCTGAATTTGCTCGTGTCCAGAGGGACCTAAGCTCAGTCAACGACACATGTTCACGGCATTGTGGCTAGAGTCGCCAACTTGCAGTGAAGAAAGGTTGTCCATAAAAATATTTCATATCATTTTAAAATTTCATCTAAGCCAAGGTTTTCCCACTTTGGCACTGCCAACACAGTGGGCTGGATAATTCTTTATTGTGAGGGCCTCCCTGTCCATCGCAGGATGGTTAAGAGAACACTGGGCCTCTACCCAGTAGACGCCAGTAGCACCCCCCAGTTCAGCAAATTCTGCAAAAATGTCCCCCAAATGCAATGCCCTTCCCTAAAGGAAAATACACACACATCTGTGCTGTACAGCCTTGCCACATAGTGTGGTCCTTAAACTAGCAGCCTGAGGAACACCTGGAAACTCACTAGAAATGTAGAATCTCAGGTCCCACCCCAGATCTATGAACCAGGACCTGCATTTTAACAAAATCCCCAGGACATTCATCTATACAATGAGATTACACAAATTGCACTTCTGTGAATAAAGTGGGCCCAGATGCAGTATTTCTCAATGCGGGGGGGGGGGGGGATGACAGGAGATGGGGGGCATTATTGCCATTTTGGGTAAGACAATCTGTTGTTGTGGGGGATTGTCCCCACTTTGCAGAAGACCCTGTTCCATCTGCATTAAATGCTCATGGTGCTCTTCTTCGCAGTACTCAAGACAACCAGAAATACCCACGAATGCCTTCTGGGGAGCGGAACAACCTTGGGGTGTGAACCCCTGGAAAGGAGTGTTTCTTGCAGTAAGGTGGGTCCCTCCACTCATAAGACCTTGGGTGAATGCAACTTGCCTGAAAATAGGGCTGTCTGTCTGCAGATGGGTCTAGGCGGGTGAGGAAAGATGCAGGAATTAACACATCACAGTTTCATCATGTCCTCAAGGGGTAAGGGGTGCAGGGAGATGCCAGCTGATGAGGCAGGGCCATGAGCCCGTCATACCGCCCACCAGCGTCAGAGCTGGGGCAGCAAGGAGTGAAGCAGAGGAGATATAGGAGCCCTATGGGAGAGGCAGGAGCTGCAAAGTGCAGCCCAACCAGTCTGACCAGCTGGGCCAGTTCACCCTGCTCCTGGCAGTCCCAATGGTCTAGTCAGGATAAACCGGATAAATGGAGAGTTGTGTCTGGGATGAGGAGGGGAATGCATACACGTGGGCAAGGGGGCCATTGTGTGCCCTATGCCCTTACCTGGGACAAGGGCAAGGGATCTGCAGGCTCTTCCCAGAAGTGGGAGGAGTAGGTGGCCCCACAGCTAGAAAACTTGAGAGCTCTGAGGGAAGAGCTCCAGCTTCCAGACTGCAGCTGGACACCTGCCCTAGACTGGGACCAGAAAGAGCTGGGTTTGCCCTCTGACCTTGCTGCTTGCCAGGCAGGTGAGCCAGGGGCACCACCCCCTGCCAGGTGCCCAGAGGCCCAGTGCACTGTCATTATCTTGCCTCCTGAGTTCCTTCTGTGGCGTTCCTTCCCCCTGGAAAGCGCTTCCTCTCCTTTTAGTAACTCTTCCTTTTTTTGAGCCCCTCGCCCCTTGGCAGCCCTTTCTAACCTCCCCTTCTCTCAGCCCCCAGGCTCAGCTAGCAGAGGGACCTCATCCTCTTTTGAGTTCCCTAACTCCAGGAATATACCAGGGTTATGGCTCATATGCTGTTATGTCACAGATTGCTTTTGCGATAGCAAAAGGACTGGTGCTTTTTTCACATTTATATCCTTGGTGCCTGGCACAGCACTTGACACAAGATATTTAATAAATATTTATTGAATGCAAGAAGGACATCCTAGAGTGCTTGGTCTAACAGACCATGTGCTAGCTATTCTCTTTGGTTCATTTCTGTTAGTCAGTCAGTCAGTCAGTTAACCAATGTTTATTGAACACCTGCTTTGGGCCAGGTCCTAGAAAGGAAGAGTCAGAACTGACACCCCCTGCCCCGTGACTCTTACTCTCCACTGAGGGAAATTCCGTGGAACCCCCGGAGCCTCTGCTAGAATGAGGTCAGCCAGTCCGATTTCTTTGTTTACAGTTGAGGAGGAAACTGCAGCCTGTCGCTGGGAGGGTTGAGCCTCTCTCCCACTTGTCTGTGTAGTGGGATCCTCCCCGTGACAGCCGCCATAGGTAATCCATGTTCAGAGTCAGAGTCCGGTCCAGACACACATCTCACAGTTGGTAGAAGTGAGCCTCTCAAACACAACAGTTCCCCTGCTGAAAACATGGGGCGCAGAGCTAGCTGACATCCTGCCTCTTTTGTAGGGTGCTCACTGCCTCCTGTGACACCTCACAGTGGGGCTGGATGGAAAGTCAGAAACAGGCTCAGATTCATCCCTACAGGTTTGCAGGCCTCCGCTTTGTCTTTGGCTGTTAGGAGATGACATGTTTCTAATTCTGCTTGTCACCAGATTCTTTTCTCCTTGCTTTAGCTTGAGGGCCTGCGTTGGAAGAGAGGCATGGAAACACCCAGAGGAAACAACTCTCAAAGACCTATAGGAGAAGAAGGGAAACTTGTGTGGTTCTGTCCTGGCTCAAGAGACGGGGGAGGGGCGGGCCTCAACTTGACGTGTTCAAGCCCAGGGGTGAGCCTGGAATTCTGAAATGGGACCAGTTCCTCCAAAGTTGTTCTAGAAGGGTCCCAAATTCAGATTTCCCACTGGCCCTCAGTTTCCCAGGGTTGTTTTAAGAAAGGAAGAATGTTGGCAAATTCTGGCTGGGAACTCCCACCTCCAGGTAAAGCTAAAAAAATGACAGCCTTTAGGAAAGAGGGTAAAAGTGGGAACAGAGGCTAAATAGCTTGTCACTTCCCTTAATTCTTAGTCTAGCTAGCTATGGCCAGCTTAGTTCCCACATTCAACCAAACTAACTTGTTTCCAATCATCTGGCACCCTCCCAGCCTGGGGGCCTCTGATTTCGGCCTTTCCTTGGAAGAACAGCTGTGGAGCCCAGATCTGCAAGAAAGACTCCTGGCTGGGCCCCTCAGAAGGTCAGAAGCAAACTTCCACCGTCTGCACTAAGCCCCAGGAGGCAATGTCTGAGAGAGGAAGAGAGGAAGCCTGCTCCACAGAAAAGCAATGGGAGCTCGGGCATATCCACCCCCAGGCGCTCCATCTTCCTGTCACCTTCCCACCTTGGTTGGCTCAGCCAGGAGCTGTCCCTACCACTGTTCAACTACCTTCAGATCCTAACCTGCTCCAGTAAGGATAGAGCAGTACGTAACTCATTTCCTCAGGCGTCAGAGCTGTGGAGTCACATGAACGCTAGTCCACTGGCTCTTCTGTAGGCCCTCCAGTCCCAGGGCTGTGGCTAGCGCACACAGGGCTTTGTGTGAATCAAAAAAAGGAGGCCCCTCTGGGCAGATGCACTTTTGAAGGTGCCTCTTCTGAGTGGACAAAGCAGGAAAGTGTTCCCATTTGTGTCATTAGCCAGGCACTCTCTGGTGCAGTATGATTTGCACAACTGACTATCTATATGACTCTGAATAAGCCTCCCTTTCAAAACCTCCCCCAGGTGGTCTGGGTGTTTTCCAGGGCTCTGGTACAGCCCCCTCAATTACCACCAGCATCTGCCTTGCCTTCCTTTCCTGCCCCAGTCCCCTGGTTGATGGCCTCTGTCTCTGAGGCCACAGGAGGACATACTGCTTCTGCTGGTGGCTGCTGTGGGGTGCTGACATCCTGCCCCAGGGCCGCCTCCTGATGCTCTTAGAATGGCCAAGTGTGGCTATGCCCTCAGCACCTGGTCATGCAGGCAGTGCTGCCAGGGGCTGGCATCACACAGAACCAGCTCCCATGGCCACTGCTTCAGGCCATCTCTTCATAAGACCCACAAGTTCTTGGGACCAGGAGGAAGAGTCACTATCCAAGGTGGCTATCATGTGGCCCTCCCCATTCCATTTCCCCACAAGTCCATGGACAAACTCTCCTGCTTTCACCATTCCTCTTTCTCAAGGGCAAATAAAATTGCCTACCAGGGGCCCCACCCATAAAGTCTGTGGGACATATCTTACACGTAGGAGTGAGTGAGCTCTTCCTCCATGGGTGACTCTCATCTTCACTTTGCTTCTTTGAGTTTGGATGACCTTGTGTGTAAAATGAGTACAATCATGAACACCTGGGAACTCTCTAAGATTCTCCAAGCCCTTCCTGGAACACAAAACTCTGGTCAGAATAATGGTAGAGGCGGGGCACAGTGGCTCACACTTGTAATCCTAACACTCTGGGAGGTCGAGGCGGGAAGATCATTTGAGCTCAAGAGTTCAAGACCAGCCTGAGCAAGAGTGAGACCCCGTTTCTACTAAAAATAAAAAGAAATTAATTGGGCAACTAAAAATATATAGAAAAAATTAGCCGGGCAGGGTGGCGCATGCCTGTAGTCCCAGCTACTTAGGAGGCTGAGACAGGGAGGATCGCTTGAGCCCAGGAGTTTGAGGTTCCTGTGAGCTAGCCTGATGCCACAGCACTCTAGCCAGAGCAGCAAGAGTGAGAAGAGTGTCTCCATAAAAGAAAAAAAAGAATAATGGTAGGGCACAATAGCCTAATTTTGCACTTCCTAAACTCCACATCTTACCTAGTTCTTAACAATGCTGCCATATGATTGCCATAAGCTTATGGCCCATTCTCACCTTTTGGTTCTTTTCTGCCATATGCAGGAAAGAGGGTAACTGGCATCTCCCCATTTTGCATGTATATTATTACATATATCCGTGTGGAAATTCTGGGTCAGGCTATTTCCGATGTTTTGTGAAGACCATGAAAGGTAGGGTACACCTACAGAAAAGCAGATGCATAGTCCGGGAGTTTCCATGGAACCTAAGAGAGAAACCCAGTTCCTTGGAGAGCTCCCTAGTAACCAGCAACAGGTATTGTGAGATGCAGCTGGGCAGTGGGCAGCAGCCGGCAGCCCCCAGCCCAAGCTAACGCATCTTTTTACCTTTCACCTCCCCTCCTCCTGGCAACACAAGTTGGTTTGCTTTATTATGCCTCCTTCTCATTGGTTCTTTCACCTGAAGAAACCTAATCACTGGTAAATTCAAGATGCAGCTGCTGTTCTGATGGGCTGATCTGTTGCTAGGGTGAAGACCAGCATGGTGATGCTGCTCTCCCAGATGTGGTATCCTCTGGCCCTGAACCGCCCCCCTCCCTGCTAATTCTGTCCCCCTTGACCTTCCTCCCATCCCCAGATAGTCCCTCATTCCTTCTGTGGTTGTGCAGTAAACAAGTAGTCAGACCAAGGGTTCCCTGGAGACCCAAAGGTTGTTTTTTTTTATCTTTAGAGTGGCCTGCTAAAGCTAGAGTTTGTGTAATCTGTGAAGACAAGGCAAAGTTGGGGGAAATCAGCCTTTGCACAATTAAGAACACATGCATATCCACAAGAGCAAGCAAGAGATCATAGACTTTCTGACAACTAAATCCATCTAAAAGCCACTGATGCAGGTAGGATTGGCTTTGATGTGAAGTACATGCATAAAATGGAGGGGCTTGCCAGAACAGTTCCATGCAGTCAACAGTTGCCACTGTGCCTGACATTGCACCATGAAGATTCATTCCTTTATCAATTTTCTTCTCTAGAGCCTCGTATTAAAATAAAAAGAGCCCTGGAGGAGCAATATGTGGAGTAGCACATCCCAAAATCTGTTCTGAAAGAAGATGAGTGGAAAGGTTTCTTTATGGTGAAATAAATTTAGAGACACCACATATTTTAACATGCCCTGT
Organism: Mirza zaza; assembly: GCA_008750895.1. NCBI lineage: Eukaryota > Metazoa > Chordata > Mammalia > Primates > Cheirogaleidae > Mirza > Mirza zaza. The sequence goes on from VSMD01131027.1 coordinate 111,626, forward strand.
GGTAGGCAGAATAACGGCCCCCAAACATGTCCATGTCCTAACCCACAGAACTTGTGAATATGTTACCTTTTGTGGCAAAAGGGATCTGGGAGATGTGATTAAGGTTCAGGACCTTAAGATGGAAAGGTTATACTAGATTATCCAGCTGAATCCAATCTAATCACATGAGCCCTTAAAAGCAGAGAAAGTTTTCTGACTATGGTCAGAGAAAGAGAGGTGACAATGGAAGCTGGGTCAGAGAGATGCCATATTCTTAGCTTTGAAGATGGAGGACGGGGACTACAAGCCAAGGAATGTCAGTGAATGTCTCTAGAAACTGGAAAAAAACAAATTCTCCCAGAGAGACTCCAGAAAGAAACATGGCCCTGCCAATGGCTTGTTTAGCCCAGTGAGACCTGTGTGAAACTTCTGACCTATCAAACTGTAAAAAATAAATTTGTGTTGTTTTAAACTACTGAGTTTGTGATAGTTTGTTACGGCATCAGTATGAAACAAATAACCCCCTACCTCCTTGAAGATTCATGGTGCATTTTGGCATATTAAGGGCCCTAGTGCGCTTTTCATTTAACCCAGAAACTTAATTGAACACCTAACTCTTACTCCCCTGTAACAGCTATTAACATTTAGAACATAAAGTGAAAAATACCACATCACAGCATTAACTGTTATTAACATCTAAGTGTGATTTACTTCCTATGTTTTCAATGATAGGTGAGAGAATGGGACACAGGACAGGTAAGTTTTGATCAGCCAGCATGGAAGTCTAAAGAGGTGAGACCTGGGTGGGAGAACTCACTGGAGAGTAGTGAATAGATAGGAGGTGGACATATGCTGTAGAAAAACTTCAGCTGCTATACAACTTGTGCTAAAAAATTTGTGCCAAGTCCTCCTTGCCCTTCCAGTTCATCATCTTCTCTAGGAAATTGTCCCTGACCCCTTCTTCCCCAGGACTAGATTGGAAGCCTCCCAGCGTGCCTCCCTGGCCCCCTGCATTTATTTATCTCTGGCTGTGGCAACAAAGGACTGAAATCACCTTTATTTGTTTGTTTTCTCTCACTAGCTTGAAGTTCCTAAAGGGCAAATTCACTGTTCATATCTTTTGTGTCCCACCTAGGCTCAGCATATTGAAGCACTCAAGTTGAGCCTTTGTCTCATCCTCTTTCCACCATAAATGTGTATGAGCTTAATCTTGGCTTTCCTCACAATTGGTGGGTGCAGTTAGACCCTGTACTATGACCTGGGCCCCGTGCTGGCCATCCATCCACAGTCCAGCCTAACCACTCGTGTTCCAAATAAGACCCACAGAGCACCTTCTGTCATAAGTTTTGGTTTTTTGAGGCCAGGCGAGGTGGCCCAAGCCTGTAATCCTAACACTCTGGGAGGCTGAGGCAGGTGGATTGCTGGAGGTCAGGAGTTCGAAACCAGCCTGAGCGAGACCAACCCCCCCCATCTCTACCAAAAATAGAAAAAAATTAATTGACCAACTAAAAATATATATACAAAAAATTAGCCGGGCATGGTGGCGCATGCCTGTTGTCCCAGCTACTCAGGAGGCTGAGGCAGTGGGATCACTGTGCCCAGGAGATTGAGGTTGCTGTGAGCTAGGCTGACGCCACGGCACTCACTCTAGCCTGGGCAAGAAAGTGAGACTCTGTCTCAAAAAAAAAAAAAAAAATAAGCTTTGGGTTTTTTGTTTGTTTGTTTACCTACTTCCTTTTTTTCCCCCTAGTGAAACAAGCAAGGGTTTTAACCTAAATGTGTTCTATATTGTATTAATACCACAGTGTATAGGGAATCTGACTAGGCTACAGGAAAGACTGAGATTAAAAGAGCAAATACTACATTTCCAAGATAGTTTATAGAAAATGGTCAAAATTGAGACACTGTAGAGGTAAACGAGACACGCTGGGGAGAGGAAATGAAGTGCTAGGTCAATACTGGTGTACGGTAAGAGCTAAAGGGAGAATCCCACTTATCACATCTCTCATAATCCAGGAAGGTTTCCTGGATATAGAGGACTTGAAGAAAAAAGTAACCAAAATTTCCTTTGGGGAACTACCCCTTTCCCTCTCTCAGGCACCAGATGAAATGCATGACTTGGTCCTGAACAATCACAGCTCTGAATCCACTAGCCCCAGTGATTGTTTGGGAGGAAGGTATTAAACAAGGTGACTCCTGAATCTGAATTTGAACCAGGAAGGTTAAAGTTCAGAAGCTGTTACTCAATGGAAAATGACAATAAGCCAACAAGAAAAGCAGAGGTGAGAAATGGGGAGAGGCCCAGTCCACATGACTCTTGGGATAAGCTTCATCTGGTCTTTTATACATAAAAGCCAGTAAATTTCCTTTTCTCAGTAGGCCAGTGGGCCAGTTTGAGTTGGATTTTCATTCATTTGCAATCAAGCGTCCTGATGATCCAGAGGAAAGAACAGCTTACATAACATGAACAAAGATAGAAAGCTGGGAACCAAGAATCGGGGAGTAGTGAACAACTACTCTCAGCACCAGCCTCTGGTTACTAGCACCTCTCCCACCATCCCCACAGTCATAAAGGAGGAATCACCTGTACCTGGGCTTGTTTAAGACCCTGTTCCTCTGATCACAATTGGGCCATCATGGTTTCTTCCTCAGGAAATTGGAATTGGGACTAAGTGTCCAGTGTCAGTCAAGGGTGGTCTCCTGAAGGGGAAAAAGAGGTGAAACCTTAGGGGCCGTGGCATGGTTATGAACTGTGAACTGTGCAGAAGAGAAAGCAAGGCAATATCATCACTTTAAAGAAGAGGAAAATTGAGAGTCAGAGAGATTCTGTAGCTTGCCCTTAGGCAACCTTAGTTGCACTTCAGCGTTCTCAAATTAAAGGGTGGGGCAGGAAACATCTGGGGCAGAATGGCCTAAGAACCCTGGACCGGTGTGAGACTTGGGGCAGATAGCAGAGGGTATAGATAGCCTGGCCATCGCCTCAGAAGAGTGAGGCCAAGTGCAAGCACTCAAAGAGGCCAAGTGCAAGCACTCAGCTCCCTACTCTCAAAAGATCAAAACATACTGGTGCTTAAACTGTGCCTCACTCGGCTCAGAGACTTGCCTTACAGCCAGGACGCAGGGAGCACCTGTAGAGAATTCATTTCACCTAAGCCTGCTGCACCTGGGTAGCCATTGATCACCCCCCCCCCACCCCCGCTACCCCGCAGAACTACAACTCCCATTATGCACCGTGACCGCTAGCCCTAATCTCTGGATAAACTACAAGCCCCAGAATGCCTTGAGGGAAGGGAGAGAGTACGCAGGTGCGAAGGGGCGTAGCCACGTTGGCCGCGCGGGACCGTTAAATTTGAAACTTGGCGGCTAGGGATGTGAGCTTGATGTGGCTGGCGTGTAAGGGACTCGGGTGCGTTCCTTTGTTGCTTTGGTGGCTTTAAGGGCCAAGGTACGTGGGAAAGCCTAGACGGTCTGCGGCTCTGAGGAACAGTCCGTGGCAGGACGAGGGCCTGAGCCAGGAATGCAGGATGGCTGCGATAAAGAAAGAAGAGGGTGCTCTGAGGTAGGTACGGGAGAAGAGCTGCTGGGAGCTGGGCTTGAGAGACCCGAGGGTGCCTGGCAGGTGACAGAGGCTCCGCTCAGTGCAGTCGAGGGAAGGACCAGCAAGGTCAAGAGAAGAGTAGGCCCCGCTGGATCCTCCTTCCTGTATGGAGTCGGACGCTAGGGATGGAGGTGTAGACGCAAAGGGGTGAGGGCACCTGAGAATCCTGCTGCGTCCAGCTTCCTAGCAGAGGAGCCTCTGGGACCCTAGTGATACAAAGAGCTTGGAATTTGTAATGTGCTCTGTGTTTGTATCTCAGCTCAGCCATTCGCTAGTTGTTCGACCTTGGACAGGTATATATGGGAAATGCTGATATTAATGCTACCTTAAAGGGTTCTGGGAGAATTCAAAGTATTTGTAAAGTAATTGCTTCCAAATAAATCCTCAACGAATGGTAGGTGCTATCATTATGCCAGTAGTGTAGAGATCTAAAAAGCCCTTCTGGGGAGGAGGGAACAAGGGCAATATACATAACCTTAACATTTGTACCCCCATAATAGGCTGAAATAAAAAATAAATAAAAGCCCTACTCTTCAGGTTAGCTGATTTTACTTATATATACATATACCACAGTTCTTCTAGGTTGAAATTTTGAATGCATTTTCATTATGGTGTCTACAGTACCTAGATAAAAGCAATGTCACCGGCTCTTTCATTCATGCAACAAATATTTATTGACTAAGCAGTGGGTGCAGCTGGTAAATAAAAGTCACAAAAATCTCAGTCCTCTTGAAACTTAAGTTCTGGGATGGGATGAAGTGGGGTAGTCAAATAATAAACAAGACAAACTAAAAGTTAGGTGGAGGTGGTGGTCAGTACTAAAAAAAAAAATTGAAGGAGGAATAGGGAGTGTTCGTGGTAGGCGTTGGTGCAATTTTAGATAGATTTGAATGCAGGGCCTCGCTGCAGAGGCATCATTTGGGTGAAGACTTGCAGGAACCTCAAGTGCTAGTCATGCATGTATCTGGGGGAAGTACAAAGGCTGGGGGTGAGTATTGTGGGAGGAAGCTGCACCTGGCGTGTCCAAGGCCATTGTCACTGGAGCAGAATGAACTAGGAGGGTAAAAGGAGATTAAGTAAAAAGGTGAAGATGCAAGCATTTGTAAAGACTTGGCTTTTACTCTGATTGTATGGAAAGTCACTGGAAGGTTTGTTTTTTTTTTTTTCCAATTAGCAATAATCGCGCCTCGAATAAACCTCATTGGCTACGATACTGCCACTGCGCAAAGCTTACTGGAAGGTTTTGAGCAGAGGAAAGACATGATCTGACTTGAGTTTAAATGGGATCACTTTGCCTGCATTGAATAGATTAAAGGCAGCAAAGGAAAGAAGCAGGGATACCAGTTAAGGGGTTATTGAAATAATCTAGGCATGAGAAAACAGTGGCTAGAGCCATGTGGAAAACAGTGGAAATGGTGAGAAGTGGTTGATTTCTAGATTTATTTTGAAGGTAGAACCAAATAGGGTTTGCTGACTACCTGAGGGGTATGAGAAGGACAGCAAGGTTGGCACCAAGACTTTTGGCTTAAGCAACTGCAATAATGGAATGGACATTTGTTGGAGAAAGGGGAAGACTGTAAGAGGAGCAGGCCTGAGAGGAGGGAGGAAGTGGTCTTCAGTTCAGTTTGGGACATGTAACAGTAATTGCTATTTTTAAGAACAAGAAAAGAAATTCAGATGAATTCAACAAATATTATTCAGTGCATAACAGTGTTATATCCTATATTAGATCTTAGGGATACAAATATAAATGGCATGGCCCTTTCATTTACAGGGTTCATACAATATACAGCGGGTCCTTGAATAACGTCATTTTGTTAAAACATTGATGAGGAAAAAAAGTCAATTCCTGGCTGGGGCCGCTGTGTATATGAAGTTTTCATGTCCCTATGTCTTCATGGGTTTCCTCCTACATCCCAAAGATGTGCCCCTTGGGTTGACTGGCATATCTGAATGGTCCCTATGTGAGTGTGGATGTGGTGTGCTCTGTGATGACCCAGAGCCTTGCACTGGTTTAAGTGTGTTGGAAAATGAAGGAATGAATACAAATTATGGTAAAATAAGAATTTGTATAGTAATAACCATATAAATACATGACTATAAACAATGTGGTATGAAAACATGCAGTGAGCCCACTATATTTGTTATTGTTTGTTTTTGAACTTGTGGTGGTAAGAGGTGCTTCTTAAAATTTTCACTTTGCAAACATTTATTCCTTGATTTAAGCCTCCCGTGCTATGAATGTTGTCATTCACTGATTCACCAAAATTGGGTAAATAATCATCTTTTTTCCATTAATCTTTCTTAACTATATGTGTAGCTCACATTTATTTCAATGTTTAATATTAGAAGTGTTTTGAGTGTTTATTTAGAAGTTTGGTGATTTTTTTTTTTATGACCAGAAATATGTTGTAGGAACTTAACCCTTGTTTATATCAAAGAGCCTGTGGTAAAATTGGTTTCCTTATATGTTGTTTTGATCAAAGTTGCAGTTTCCCAGAAGCTATGGGTGGTATTAAGTACTTATTATAGTTAAAAAGATGTGACTGGTTACAACTCAAATTATTAATCACTTACAGTTACTTGAGAGTTTTCAGCTCTCATCTAGATTGAAGTCCCACATAATTTTCACTCTATTTTGAAGATTAGTTCTTATGTCTCTCTTTGTGTTTTAAACCCAAAAATAATGTCTCTTAGTGAGAAGTAGGGTTCTCTCTGACCATTGCAGAGCTCTGAAGCTTACATAATGGTGATTGCCTCTAAAAAGTTCTTCATAGAATTGGGGGGGGGGGCAGGTAATTGTGACTAGTAAACTATTTTTGTCTGCTCCTGCTCTGAGCTACCTATATACACAAACTTTAGTTTTGAATCATCACTTGAAACATGGGGTGTAGTCTGAACAACACTGCTAATTTTAATTTAAACTAGATGACGCATTCAGTGGTAGATATAGAACTGCTTACTGCCTTTTAGTCTGCTTTGCCAAATTTATAACACTCTTTTTCCCTTTTGTTTCTGCCTTAAACTTTATTCTTATAGCACTGTACATAAGTTCTTTGCCAGTTCTTTCTTCCATTAGGCAATACTGTAGCCATAAACTTGGAAACCAGGTGATAGAAAGGCTCAGAAGCTTAGAAGTGTAATCCCACTACTAATGTGTCAGTCTACCATATTCAAACATTTACAATAATCCAGTGCTATAATAAGTTAATGTTGGTGTGAGATTTACTTTTGTTTCCCTCTTCACAGTGAAGCCATGTCCCTGGAGGGAGATGAATGGGAGCTGAGTAAAGAAAATGTACAACCTTTAAGGCAAGGGCGGATTATGTCCACCCTTCAGGGAGCATTGGCACAGCAAGAATCTGCCTGTAACAATACTCTTCAGCAGCAAAAACGGTATGTAGAGTGGTGGTTGGAACTCAACCTGTCATCTTTCATCCACAACCCTGGTAGGTAATGTGGGTGTGGATCCATGCGGCATGATGTAAGGAATGCTCCCCAAAAATTGGTGGTCTGAGAATCTGTTCTCCACTTTCTTTCTCATCACACCACGGCTTTCTGAAGATGTCCTCCAGTATGATTAAGAACAAGGGCTATAGGATTTAATTTCATTGTGGAGCAGCCAAATTATTTTATCAATAGAGATACATGTTATACAGGAGGCAAGGATAAGCATAGTAGAGCAAGTATTACATCGCAGTGTTTGCCAAAAGTATCGTGTCATTCTGGACCCCTAATCAGACTTAACTCTTTGATTATAATCAATTAGATAGATTGCCTCCTTGGATTCTGAGTATGAGGGAGAATGAATCTGCTATCTTTTATGTGTACTCAATTATTAACTTTCTTAGGAAGGTTTTGAGAATGTGACAAAAAGAAATTATGGTCTCCAAAGTTCATGTAAACCTCAGAGAAACTGAGGTTTCATTTATACTAGAAAGTTTTTCAATAATGATTTAACAAACTGGATAAATAAAAGCTGAAAAATACTCTAATTACTCAAATGGACCTTTAGATTTTGCTCTCTTTGGACTAACACATATTTTGATAAGTATACTTTTTTAAAAACAGGTAATCTAAACAGTAATCTAAAGTATCAGATTCTCCTTCAATCTCTGACCAAAAAATTCTGCCATCTGGCAAATTAGCATAATTTGGGGTTCTAATATAATGAATATCCTTCTCCATCTCATTGGATCTTTAAAAGTGTTGGGTCTCATGATTTTAGAGGTGGTAGTGTTCTACTCTTAATTCTTCTTCATGGCTTGTTGATGTTATATAGTCATGCTTAACAATGAGGATACATTCTGAGAAATACGTCATTAGGCAATTCATTGTTATGCAGACATAGATTGTACTAAACAAACCTAGACGGTATAGACTACTTCATGTCTAGACTATATGGTATTGCCTATTGCTCCAAGGCTGCAAACCTATATAGCATGTTACTGTACAGAAGAATACTATAGGCAATTGTAACACAATGCTAAGTATTTGTATATCTAAACATACAAAAGGTACACTAAAAATATGGTATTATAATCTTATGGGATCACTATTGTATATATAGTCCATCATTGACTAAAATGTTGTTATTCAGTGCATGACTAAACTAGTTTTTCCACTTCTCTTAACTACTTCCTTCTTTCATGTTGGCTTCCTACTGTCTTTCACCTAAGTCTTTGTTTTTTGCCCTTTGTTCTCATTCCATATTCAAGTTTTCCAGGATTGTTCTACATCTCTTACTTGCTTTCTTTTCTTTTTTTTTTTTTTTTAGACAGAGTTTCACTTTATTGCCCAGGCTAGAGTGAGTGCCGTGGCGTCAGACTAGCTCACAGTAACCTCAAACTCCTGGGCTCAAGCAATCCTGATGCCTCAGCCTCCCAAGTGGCTGGGACTACAGGCATGCGCCACCATGCCCGGCTAATTTTTTCTATATATATTTTAGTTGGCCAATTAATTTCTTTCTATTTATAGTAGAGATGGGGTCTCACTCTTGCTCAGGCTGGTCTCGAACTCCTGAGCTCAAACGATCCGCCCACCTCGGCCTCCCAGAGAGCTAGGATTACAGGCTTGAGCCACCGCGCCCCGGCCTCTTACTTGCTTTCTAAACGTTGTTTTTATCTACCTGTAACATATAATTAGATGAATATTTCACTTAGTGTATTAAATACTGAATCTCTTCTCTCATAAATGACTTTCCTTTTTCTACTCCGTTTTGGTCAATGGACCAAAACTCACCTGAATTATCTTACTCATTGTTCTCATCCTAATTTTATTTAGTTGATCACTAAGGACTGGTGATTTTTTTTTTAAAGTATGATTTATTTGCAATGAAATGCGCAGATTTTTAAGTATACTGTTTAATCAGTTTGACATGCATTTCCAGACAAAACATTATTACCTTGGAAAGTTCTCTCATACCCCTTCCCAATCAATCCACACTCCTTCATGAATCACTTACTAATCAGATTTCTATCACTATAGGTTACTTTTGCCTATTCTAGAATTTTGTGTAAGTGGAATAATACAGTTCTTCATGCAACATATTTTTGCAGCTCGCTCCTTCCTTCCTTCCTTCCTTCCTTCCTTCCTTCCTTCCTTCCTTCCTTCCTTCCTTCCTCCCTCCCTCCCTCCCTCCCTCCCTCCCTCCACTCTGTTGCTGGGACTAGAGTGCCATGGCATCAGCCTAGCTCACAGCAACCTCAAACTCATGGGCTCAAGCAATCCTTCTGCCTCAGTCTCCCAAGTAGCTGGGTCTACAGGCATGCGCCACCATGTCTGGCTAATTTTTTCTCTATATTTTTAGTTGGCCAATTAATTTCTTTCTATTTTTAGTAGAATGGAGTCTCACTCTTGGTCAGGCTGGTTTCAAACTCCTGACCTTGAGCGATCCGCCTGCCTCGGCCTCCGAGAGTGCTAGGATTACAAGGCCACCGCTCCCGGCCTGCAGCTTTTTCATGTTACATGTATCTGTAGATTTTTCCTTTTTATTGCTGAATAGGATTCCATTTATTCATTCACCATTTGATGGACATTTAGATTCTTTCAGTTTTGTGCTTTATGAATAGTGCTGTTGCGGACATTCTTGTATAAGGCTGTTTGTAGACATAGGTTTTCATTTCCCTTTGAATGGAATTGCTGGATCAAAGAATAAATGCATGTTTAACTGTTGAAGAAACTGGTTTACCAAAATGGTTGTAACATTTTACTCTCCTACCAGCAATATATGAGAGTCCATTTGCTATAGATCTACTCCAGTATTTGGTGTTGTCAATCTTTTTCATTTTAGCCATCCTAGTGGTATGTAGTTGTATTCACTATAGTTTTACTTCACATATCCCTGGTTACTAATAATGGTGAACACTTTTTCACATGCTGTTTGACCTTTTGAATATCTTCCTTTGCAGTATATCTGTTTAGATATTTTGCCTAGTTTTTAAATTGGATTGCAGGAGGTTTTTGTTTTGTTTTGTTTTGTTTTTTTTTGAGACAGAGTCTCACTCTGTTGCCAGGACTAGAGTGAGTGCCAAGGTGTCAGCCTAGCTCACAGCAACCTCAAACTCCTAGGCTGAAGCAATCCTTCTGCCTCAGCTTCCCGAGTAGCTGGGACTACAGGCACATGCTACCATGCCCGGCTAATTTTTTCTATATATTTTTAGTTGGCCAATTAATTTCTTTCTATTTATAGTAGAGATGGGGTCTTGCTCCTGCTCCAGCTGGTCTCGAATTCCTGAGCTCAAGCAATCCTCCTGCCTTGGCCTCCCAAAGTGCTAGGATTACAGGTGTGAGCCACCATGCCCTGCCTAAGGAGTTCTTTATCAAATATATGTGTTGCAAATATTTTTTCCTACTCCATGGCTATCTTTTTTCTTGGTGGTTTTTTTCAACCACCAAATATAAAACTTTTTATTTAAAAAAATTTTTTTTTGAGACAGAGTCTCGCTTTGTTGCCCAGGCTAGAGTGAGTGCCGTGGCGTCAGCCTAGCTCACAGCAACCTCAAACTCCTAGGCCCAAGCAATCCTACTGCCTCAGCCTCCTGAGTAGCTGGGACTACAGGCATGTGCCACCATGCCGGGCTAATTTTTTCTATATATATATATTAGTTGGCCAATTAATTTCTTTCTATTTATAGTAGAGATGGGGTCTGGCTCTTGCTCAGGCTGGTTTTGAACTCCTAACCTTGAGTGATCCGCCCGCCTTGGCCTCCCAGAGTGCTAGGATTACAGGCGTGAGCCACCGCACCCAGCCAAACTTTTAACATTTTTTTTTGAGATAGTATCTTGCTCTGTCATACAGGCTGGAGTACAGTGTTGCCATCATAGCTCACTGTAGCCTGAAAATCCTGGGCTCAAGCAGTCTTCCCACTTCAGTTTCTCAAGTAGCTGGGACTATAGGTACATGCCACCACAGCTAGCCAATTTTTTAAAAAAAATTTTTGTATTCTACTGTAGCTGGTATATAAGGACCATAAAGAAAGGCAAAAGAGAAAAAAATAAATATAAATAGAAAATAATTATTTTTATTAAAAAAATTTTTTTGTAGAGAAGGGGTCTCACTATGTTGCCCAGGCAGGTCTTGAACTCCAGGGCTCAAGCGATCCTCCTGCCTCGGCCTTCCAAAGTGCTAGGATTATAGGGATGAGTCACTGCACTGGGCCACCAAGTTTTTCATTTTGATGAAGTTCAATAAATTAGTGTTTTTCTTTTATGGTAGTGTTTTTTGGGTCCTCTTCAGGAGATCTTTGCCCACCCCAAAGTCATAAAGATATTCTCCTGTGTTTTCCTCTAGTAGCATCATTGTTTTAGCTTTTATGTTTAGGTGTATGATTCATCTTAAAGTTACCCTTATGTATGGTGTGGGTTTGGAGTGAGTTTTTTTGCATGCAGATATCTATCTAGTTGTTCTGTCTCCATTTTTGAACAGATTTTTCCTTTCTTCATTGAATTGCTTTTAGGCCCTTTTCAAAAATCATTCGACCACTTATGTATGAGTAATTTCTGGACTCTTTTCTGTTCCACTGATCTAATTTGTCTATCCTTTCACCAGTAACATATTGCCTTAATTAGTTTTATATAGTAAGTCAGGCAGGGTTAGGTCTCTAGCTTTTGTTCTTCTTTTTCAAAATTGCTTCGGCTGTTCTTGGTCCTTTGCTTTTCCAAACAAATTTTGAAATCATCTTGTCAATTTCTAGAAAAGAACCTGCTGGGATTTGTGTTAATAAATGGCATTGAAAATCTATACATCACTTTGGAGCGTTGCTGATTTTTATCAGTAGTGTCTTGGATTTTATTTTTTCACCATTTCTGAAGATAATCTTATCTCATATTTAAATTGTATTAGCTTCATAATTATGGTCCCTTCTAATGCCTCCTATCCCTATAAAGGATTAATCTTTTTGTAGTCTTTACTTATCATATTCAAGATGCCCTCCAGTTAAAGAACCAATAGGGGCTTGAGCAGGTGGAATCCAAAGTCTTTACATTTACATTCACAGCATGTCCTTTTTTTACCTCTACAGATGGCACCATTTATTCTCATAGTCTCATATGTCTGACTTTTAGTCTCATAAAGTACTGACTTTATGTTATGGCTTAGGGTCTACTCAATTTTCTATGGATAAACTCTCCCAGCTTCACAACTTTATTTAATAGTAGTTTCCCCGTCTCTTGGAAAAACTCTTTTTCTTTAAAATCCCATGGTTCCTTTAGAGCAGGCATCCTCAAACTATGGCCCTCGGCCGCCTAGCACATTTATCTGGCCCTCCGGGTGTTTTTTAGCTGCTGCCTGGGCAATAGAATGAGACCCTGTCTCAAAATATAAAACAACATATAACCACTTGGCCAGGCACTGTGGCTTACGCCTATAATCCCAGCACTTTGGGTGGCTGAAGTGGGAGGATCACTTGAGGCCAGGAGTTTGGGACCAGCCCAGGCAACATAGTGAGATCTTACCTCTTAAAAAGAAAGAAAAAAAAATTGGCTCTGGAGTAGAGGCTGAGGCAGGAGGATCGCTTGAGCCTAGGAGTTCCAGGCTGCAGTGAGCTATGATCCTCCCATTGTATTCCATGTTGGGTGACATAGCAAGACCCTGTCTCTAAAAAGATTTAAATTAAATTAAAAATTAAAAAAAACACCCTTAAATAGTTTTTGGTAATTAATCATTTATCCAAATTATGGTTTATTTCCTAATATTTCCCCTCTCTTCTTAAATGGGGGGTCTTAACTTAATCTTAGCCCTCTGCCTTTCCTAGCTCTTTATAGTCATATTTTACACTTTCTCTGAGGTATTCCCCAAATTATATGTGATATTATTTTTTCTGACTAATATTACATGCAGAATTTTTCTTTAATATTCTTATTGTTTATGTGTGCGTGGTTTGTTTAATACTATCATATACATATAAAAGAAGTTATTTATTGAGGAACTACTATGTCTAAACATTTTACATTTAAGACTGATCAGCCTAATAAGTACTATTATTATCCCCATTTTACAGATGTGAAAACTAAAAACAGTTTACGTAGCTTGTCCAATATCACTGAACTAGTAATTGATGGAGCTGAATGTGAATCTAGTGAATCTTATTCTAGAGATTTTAACTGCTATATAATACTGTTTTTCTGTATGTTATCTTAAAAACTGTTTCTTTAATTTCTGCATATTTTGTCCCTCCTTTTATGTTAGGCTGAATATATCCTTTTATATTAGGCTGAAACCTAATTATTTCTATTCTTTTTCTGTTTAACAAACCCATAAACTCTATGATTATCTAGATCAATATTAAATACCTAATAAATGAATAAAAATGGAAGTGATACTTTTCATTGGCTTTGCATAATGTTGACATTCTCTGTTTAAATTTTAGGGCATTTGAATCTGAGATTCGATTTTATACTGGAAATGACCCCCTGGATGTTTGGGATAGGTAGGTCTTTTTATTTAACAAGGGCAACAGAAACATTAACAGATGGATTCTTATGGCTATGTTTCTCAATTAGGGTTATATGGATTGGTTCGTCAGAGTAGAAAGTGGTGTCATGGGGGCACAGAGATCCAGAATAATCATAGCGTGTCTTCCTGAGATGTTTAAGATTGAAGAAATTTCAAGTTTGTGGCATATAACTTTGAGCTACACCCTTCTATCCCCATCCCCAATTTTCCCAGAAGCATGTGTTAGAGATATTTTGGAAAAGTTTGAGGGATACAGGCTTAGGGCAGGTCATTGAGGACCTCTATAGAAACATATCTATAATATATGAAATATTTTTACTTAAATTCAAAATGAGACTTGGAACAAGAACAAAAGTACATGTTCAACTTGAAATATATGTTCTTTTTTTTTTTTTTTCCCCATTCAGATATATCAACTGGACAGAGCAGAACTATCCTCAAGGCGGGAAGGAGAGTAACATGTCGACATTATTAGAAAGAGCTGTGGAAGCACTACAAGGAGAAACACGATATTATAATGATCCTCGATTTCTTAGTCTCTGGCTTAAATTGGTAAGTCTCAAGTGCCATCTAAGTTTAAAATATTAAAACAGGAGATTTTCTCTGGAGGTATTTGGTATACCAAAGAAATGGTAAAACTGGAGCCATTTAGTAGATGATAAACATTTAATAAATACTCAATATTTGTTAAATTGGTTCTATTTAAAGATGTATTTAAATATAGTATAATAAGGTTTTTCACCCCTTTATGATTGATCACAAGGTCTGTAGGTCTCTCAATGGGTATGAATCATTTTATTGTAAACATAATTGGGCCATGCAGGAGCCAACACTTGGCAGTAGCACAGTTGTTTGGGGAAAAGCTTCCCTAAGTGATTCTGTTATCCCTTTCTCCCTTTTATGAGAATCATCACCATAAAAAAGTGATGCTTTAGTTTTTTATTGGTCTTTGGACTTCTTTCTAGCATGTTATTACTAGTATTAATATATTGCTATAGCCAAAAATGTCTGCCTGACCATTTTGTAGTGTCTTACTTGATGTGTAGGAAAAACATGTTTTTCATAAAAAGCAATGACTAGGGTTTCTTAGACATTAATTTCATTTTTTTTTTGTCCTAAAAGAAATTAGAAAAAAGTAAGCAATAAATATTTAGAATTGTTCACAACTACTATACTACAATACAATATTGACATTTAAGACTGATAAAAATTCTCACTAAAAGTCCTCTTTAGGAAGACTTATTTCAAATTTCCAATAGAGTTGACTCTTGAACAACACACGGTTTAGGAGTGCTGACCCCCAGAGTTGAAAACTCGTATATAACTTAACTCCCCAGAAACTTAATTACTAATACCCTAATTTGACCAGAAGCCTTACTGATAACAAACAGTTGATTAACACATATTTTGTATATGTATTATACACTGTATTCTTATAACAAAGTAAGCTATAGAAAAGAAAATGTTATTGAGAAAATCATAAGAGAAAATATGTTTATTATTCATTAAGTGGAAGTAGATCATTATAAAGATCTTCATCCTCATCATCTTTATGTTGAGTAGGCTGAGGAAGAGGAGGGGTCATTCTTGCTATCTCAGAGGCATCAGAGGCCGAATAAAATCTCTGTAGGTGGACCTGTGCAGTTCAAACTTATGTTGTTCAAGGTCAACAGTAGTTACAAGTACAGGAAATTAGGTGATTCCTGAAGGTATAATGTATCTTGATTTCTACAGGACATTTGACAAATATTTTGACATCTTTAGTGGGAGGTTGGAGAAATTACCTTACGGATATTAGTTACAGGAATTTATAATAAAGGATGGCACCCAAAAATGGTAAATAAATTTGTTAGCCTGATGACTGTGGTCCCTGGTGGATTTTGTCCTTCATTCTATTCTATATAATAGTCTTCGTTCATTCATTCATTCGTTTATTGAGACAGAGTCTCACTCTGTCTCCCAGGCTAGAGTGCCATGGTGTCAGCCTAGCTCACAGCAACCTCCAATTCCTGGGCTCAGGCGGTCCTCCTGCCTCAGCCTCCCGAGTAGCTGGGACTACAGGCATGTGCCACCATGCCTGGCTAATTTTTTTTAATATATATATTTTTAGTTGTTAGTTGGCCAATTAATTTCTTTCTATTTATAGTAGAGATGGGATCTCACTCTTGCTCAGGCTGGTTTCGAACTCCTGACTTTGAACAGTCCGCCTGCCTTGGCCTCCCAGAGTGCTAGGATGACAGGCGTGAGCCACCACGCCCAGCCTATTCTATATAATATTCTTACATGTGATTTGTTAAGAGGTTGGAACCTCTAAAGTGACCTTTTTTTGCTCTGTCATGTAGGTTGGAGTACAGTGGCATGTTCATAGCTTACTGCAACCTTAAACTCCTGGGCTCAAGCAATCACTGTAGCAAGTCCCAAGTAGCAGGGACTACGTACAGGTGTATGCCACCACATCCAGCTAATTCTGAAATTTTTTGTAGAGACAAAATCTCACTGTGTTGCCCAAGCTGGTCTTGAACTCCCAGGTTCAAGCGATACTCCCATCTCAGCCTCCCAAAGTGCTAGGATTACAGGTATGAGCCAGCATGCCCGGCCCTGAAATGCCATTTTTATATGAAATTAGAACCTGTTTTTAATAGTTTCTAATGCTGCTAAGGATCTGGCAGAACTAGTGTTTCCATGAATTATTAAATTTTAGCATTTAAAATTTTTATATTCTTCTTAGAAAGTAATTTATTACCTTTTAACATAGTTATACTTCTAGGAATTTATCTTAAGGGAGTAACATAAAATGTGAAAGGTTATATTCATGAAGATATTTATTATAGAATTATTTATAATTGGGCAAAATTAGAAGTTGTTTAAAAATCCAGAAATAGGGAAAGAATTAAATTATGGAAGATCTATTAAATGGAACATTATGCATTCATTTAAAAATAATAGTGTGCAGCTGGGCGCAGTGGCTCACACCTGTAATCCTGGCACTCTGGGAGGCCGAGGCTGGTGGATCGCTTAAGGTCAGGAGTTCAAAACCAGCCTGAGCAAGAGCGAGACCCCTGTCTCTACTAAAAATAGAAAGAAATTAATTGGCTAACTAAAAATGTATAGAAAAAATTAGCCAAGCATGGTAGCACATGCCTGTAGTCCCAGCTACTCGGGAGGCTGAGACAGTAGGATTGCTTGAGCCCAGGAATTTGAGGTTGCTGTGAGCTAGGCTGACACCACAGCACTCTAGCCTGGGCAACAGAGTGAGACTCTGTCTCAATAATAATAATAATAATAATAGTGTGAAGGGTAAGTAAGCAGCAGCATGGAAAAATGAATGATGCAATATTAAGTGAAATAAAAGCAAATTTTATCATGACAAAACTTTATAAAATGATATATATCCCTTTTTTCCTAAGGAAAAGAAGACTGAAGAAATATATCAAAGTGTTTATGGTGTGAGGTTTTTAGTGATTTTTTTTCCCTCCTCTTGCTATTAGAATTATCTATGTTGTATCTGATCTCACAAAGTCCCTTCTAAAATGCATATTTGACTGTCATTCCTTTGCTTATAGGTCTCCCACTCTAACATTTTACTATAAGACAAATTCAAAATTGATTAGCTTGGCCTTCAAGATCTGTGACAGCCTTTTTCTCTAGACTCCTGTCTTGCCTGGACTCCTACGTTTAGTCTTCCTTGTCTTTGCTTATGCTATTTTCTCTGACTGGAATGCCCTTCCCTTCCCATTCTCTGACTGATGAAAGTCCATTTCTCCTTGAAGGCTAAGCTCAAACTCCTTCTTGAAGCCTTTCCTTTCCTTCTCCTTTCCTTACAAATTAATCTCTCATTTTTGTCTCTGTTTTAGGTCCTCCCAGTATGGTCCTTAGCATATAATATCATAATAGAGATATTTTATCCAATACAGAATAACATGTATCTTCAGGGATTGTTTGGCACATAATAGGCATTCAATAAGTAAACAGAAATTGGTTAACTGTTTATGCTTTTAATTTGTTACAGGGGCATTTATGCAATGAGCCTTTGGATATGTACAATTATTTGCACAACCAAGGGATTGGCATTTCTCTTGCTCAGTTCTATATCTCATGGGCTGAAGAATATGAAGCTAGAGAAAACTTTAAGAAAGCAGATATGATATTTCAGGAAGGCCTTCAACGGAAAGCTGAACCACTAGAAAGACTGCAGTCACAGCACCGGTAAATTCCTTCTCTGGAACTTGTGTCAATTCTTTAAAAATAGTAGAAATAAGTGGGCTTTTTTTGTATTTGAATAAGTGTTCTCTAATGGATTGGCAAGTTAAGTTTACTTAGTTACTATTCAGTTATTTTAAAGATATATTTTCAAATTTTTATTCAACATACAGTAAAATCCACTCTTTGATGTACAATCCTATGAGTTTTCACAAATTAAAAGAGACACGTAATCATCATGATCAAGATACAAAATAGGCATCTACCCAAAAGATCCAATGACACTCTACAAAAAAGACACCTGCACTCGAATGTTTATAGCAGCACAATTCATAATCGCAAGGCTGTGGAAACAGCCCAAGTGTCCATCAATCCAAGAATGGATTAATAAAATGTGGTATATGTATACCATGGAGTACTATTCAGCTCTAAGAAACAATGGTGATATAGCACATCTTATATTTTCCTGGTTAGAGCTGGAACCCATACTACTAAGTGAAGTATCCCAAGAATGGAAAAACAAGCACCACATATATTCACCAACAAACTGGTATTAACTGAGCAGCACCTAAGTGGACACATAGGTACTACAGTAATAGGGTATTGGGCAGGGGGGAGGG